>CAXIVR010000001.1:60076339-60355339 GCA_964035755.1 Teleogryllus oceanicus
ACAAGAAAGCATAAGGGGCGGAAATAGGCGTGATGAACGATGAACAGAACTTAAATTTAGAAACATTTTAAAGCAAAAACCACGTTATTCGAGCCACGGGTTCCGTAAATATTATAAATGGTATACATTGCATGCATAACATGACGAAGATGAAAGACGGAACTCATTGTTGTACTTCTGAAAAAAATGTATAACAAGAAGAATTTTGTTGAATATCCAGTGAATGCCTGGGTGGATTTTGGCCAAACTTACGGGAATTATAGGGAAAAATATTTAGAGCAGGGCAAAATTAGTTACGGTGCGGGGGGAATTTATGTAAGACGCAAGAATGCCCGAGAAAAGCAACAATGTAAGAGTTGTTGAACAAATATCATGGTGATTGACATACGGATGGAAAAACGACAGTCACTTGGATTGTAGGGACCAACAATGTGAACTGGGTTACAGACAGAATGAGTTCGGATCTAAGGACGATCACACGTTTTTATGTTGTGCTGAATTTTTGAAAAATTTCGCGGAAGTGTCGTGCAAAAGTTAATAGGTTATTTCCGTTACATAGGAACAATTGTTAAAACCGAGTGCATCGAAAATTTAGTTAAATTCATTGAGAAGTTCACGAAAAAAAAATCTGCATAGGAAATACTTACGTAAATTAGGTGTCAGAAAATAGAAGCGTCGTGAAAGATATATAGGGATATCGCGAAAGATATAGAAATAACGTTCAGGGAAGACGCGATTAAGACAAAGAAAAAACAATAGTCGTGGATGCATTGGCATGTCTTAAACGGAGAAGTGAACCGTAGAGGATCTGGTGGCAGCTGAACGGAGAATCGCGTGCGTGAATAACGCACGTGACAACTACCAGCGACGGGCGCTGATAGAAGGTGACATCGCTGCAGAAAGGAAGTGGCACGCATTGTGCAAAAACTGTATTTTTTGTTTGTTTACGCTCCATTCAAAAGAAGTTCTGTCGAAGACCAAGTTATGCTATTAGGCTAAGGATAAGAAATAAGGTCACGACAGAATGCGCATTCTGATGGATGGATGAGATTTGTTTTCATTGTATTGTATTTTCAGTGTGTATGTTTATATGTTTTTCTTCCTGGGTGTTTATACATATTTGTGTTGTTATGTTTTGTAAGTTGGAGGGGCAGATGGTGTTCACGAAAGAGCCATCAGCTAAGATAAGTCCAAAATTAAATGCATGAGCATCCCAATGGCTCATAATTGCCGTGATTCCATGTTTTTTTATTTTTGTAATGGTATGAATGTTGACCCAGGCACGAACGAAGCGGACCCTTACTTCAACTCCGTATGGAGTGAGCGCGCGAACTACGACACGGTAAGGAACTGATAATAAGACGACCTAGCAGAGGTACGGGCAATTAATAATGTGGAACCCAATTACAATTTAGGGCTAGGGCAGGGCAAGATAGTGGGCGTGAGATTTAATAAGAGAATAATTAAAAGCGGAATTATATATAATATTACATTGACGCCGCGACGTGAGGTGTCGTGGTAGCAGAGGTGGGGGATTGTAATGTAAAAGGAGGGAGAGGGAGAATAAGAGAATATATTACAGTGGGCGCCCAACGTGTGGGCGGGATTATATTATATATATAATAGGAGAGAGGGGAGAAAAAAAATATTATATTGGCGCCCAACGTGGGGCGTCGTGATAAGGGGTACCGGTTCGTCGTGCCAACAATTAAATTAAGAAAAAAAAAACGGGTCAATACCAATATTAGTTGTGTAACCATGGAAACGCGCAGCGAAGACAATTAACGTACGCGAGGCGTCAGAGCCCGAAACAATTTCTGCTTACGATGAGGGCGAGGACTACCAAAATATAGAAGAATGTACTGTAGAGGGGGAAGCCAACGTAGCAAGTGATGTGCGGGAGACGGTGACAGAGCAAGGGACCGCGAGCAAAATCCCGAGCGAAGAACCAGTAGTGGGAGAACCTACCCTCTCCATGATATGGCGCTTCATGGCCGAAACGAACGCTAGGTTGGAAAATAATCTGCAGGAAATAAAGGCCGACAACGTTCAAATAGCCAAGGAAATGAATGTTAGACTCGAAAGCAAATTCGAAGAAGTAAGAGATCAGATACGAGGATTAATTCCGCGTTAGATAAAGTGCAGTGTGAACTGCAATCCACTGTAGCGAGTATACGCGAGGAAATGGGCGCGTTCAAAATTGAAACGGCCGCGCATTTGTCTAGAGTAGAACGGGAAGCGAAGGCAACTGAAGAGAGAATAGAAACTCGCTTTGCCGTTCAAGAGGTTGTCAACCAGCAGGTGAATTCTAACCTCAACGACGTGAAGGTGGTCGTAGGCGGTTTGCAGAAGGAAATACAGTCGCAGCAAACGCAATTGTCGGAAAAGGGAAAAATGACAGACAACGGGCAGACAAAAGAAATCGATGAGGCGATTTTACATAAGATCGCGGAGCTCGAACGACAGGTCGATACGGCACGGAGGTCAGCAGTAATAGGCAATGCGATGGGGCACGCTACGTTGCCGAATTATTTACGGTTCCACGGCGAGAGCAAGGAGCAGCCGTATTCATTTTTGACGGCTCTCGAAAATTATTTTACAGTTAATGGCATTCCCGAGGGCGTAAAACTTAGGTTTGTAGAAGAAGCCCTGAGCTCAAGGCACAGTATTGGTGGCAGGCGTTGACACCGACGCCCAGAACGTATGAGGAATGGAGGGCCAAATTTTAGATCGTTACTGGAACCAACATCATAAATTTGAGCTGAAATATCGATTGATGTCGGAAAGGTTTCGCAAAGAGGTTCCGAAAGCATGAGTGATTTTGTGACCCGAAGGTTAGTGCTTTCAAGGTCTGTAGTGAGAATTTAACCCCGCTGAAATTATTAGGATACTTATCAGACAAATGCCGAACGGAATTCGCAATTTGTTGTGGAACAACATGCCCGAAACAATAGATGCGCTGATCGAGCGGTGAGCCGGTTTGATCAGGCGAACGAGAGGATGACCGCGACACGCAAGACGGTCGAAACCAATATTCCGGTAGTGGCAACAATAGCAACCGGTATAAGAATAGCAGCCGTAGGCAGGATGAAATGTGCGCAATGGCAGGTACACGCCGAAAAAGAGCAGGGAAAACGAAGTCACAGGGCGGTCAGGCACCGCGAAAACAAAAAGTCAAGGAAGGCCATAGTGAACGGTCAAGCGCGGAACGGGCGGAACAGGACATTAAAATTGCAACGTGGGAGATGATGGGAAACGCGAGTTCAGTGGCAACAACGCAATGAGTGGAAAACTAGATACGTTTGGGACGAGACGGTGGCACGAACAAACGAAAATGAAGAAGATATTGTGACGGTCGTGGCAACGGCCAGCATTGTTTGGAAGGGACGATTTGCTACGTGAGGACAAAGCGAAAGGAGTAAAGCCGAGTAAGTGCTTAGTGTTAAGAGGCACGTGTTATGGCATGGAAGTGCAGGCATTAGTGGACTCGGAAGCAGTGTAAGCGCAGTGTCAGAGGAATTTTGCGAAAGGTGCGAAAGAGTGGACAGATATTGATAGAGTTGCCGACGCGGAAGCTTCGTGTAGTGATGGCTAACCGAAAATTGGCAAATACCACGGGAAAGCAAGTTTGGTTGGAGCTGATTCTGGCAGAAATGACCATGGAAGTAGCGGCGATTGTGGTCCGAGGACTGATCCGCGACGTCATCATAGGGATGGACGCATTGGGGCTTACAAGCCGTCGTCGACGTAGGTACCAGGAGGTTACGCTGCGATCGAGAGGTTGTATTGGGAGCAGTCCAGTGGTCTTTGAAATAGATGCGCCGGAGGTCGAAGATTACGGAATACAGGCTACAGTGGAAGAGGTTCTCAGGACGTGGATAAGGCCGTTAACGGTGTCATCAACCAGGAAGGCTGTCGGGCGAGTTCGCCAGTTAATAGAGGAGCACTTAGAGATTTTCGGGAATCATCGGAACCAGTGAAGGTTACCAATTTCAGTTAGTTTTGAAAGACACGCACCGTTTTCCACTAAACAGTATCCATACCGTGCAAGTACAGTGCACAAGTACGAGAATTGATAAGAGAAATGGAGCTGAAAGGCGTGGTTAAGGAGCGATAACTCCATATGTCAGTCCTCTGGTAGTAGTAATAAGAAGAACGGTAGCATTCGAATATGCTTGGATGCAAGAAAGCTGAACGCGGTCACGATCACGGTATGAAACGCCACCTACGATCGATGAAATGGTCGTCAAATTAGGAGGGGCAACGGTTTTCAGTGCGCTCGATTTTTCGTCAGCATATTGGCAGATTGAAGTCGAGAAGAAGAGCCAACAGTACATCAGTTTCAAGTTTGAGGGACGGTGTACTCGTTTACGCGGCTGCCATTTGGGCTGAAGAATTCGGGGCAGCGCTGATTCGTTACCTGAATGATGTAATTCGAAGAATTAAAAACACGATAGTTATGTACGTGGATGATATTATTTTGTTTTCGGCTGATCTGCAATCGCACATGAGAAATTGGAAGAACTGTTTCGAGTATTTAGAAGAAACAATTTAAAACTGAATTTGGAAAAATGCGAATTTTGTAGAAGAAAAGTACAGTTCATGGGACATGAAATTTCAAGTGAAAGAATGAAGATGCAGGAGAGCAAACGGGAAATGATCAGAAACTTGCCACCACCCAAAAATGTAAGAGAGCTACGACGATTATTCGGCATATGTAACTATTACGCCGATTTGTGAAAATTATTCGCAAAAGTAGTACCACTGTTACATTTATTGAAAAAGGAATAGATGGCATTGGAGCCAACAAAGCCAAGAAGCGTATCAGCAGTTGTTAGGGCTTTGAGCGCATATGTAGTGCAGTATCCGGATTTTCGACGACGCATGTACGTTCAGACAGACAGTAGCGGATATGCGTTGGGGCAGTGTTATTCCAATTAGGCGATCACAAAGAACAGCAAATCATTGCGTTAGACAGCCGATCGCTTAAGGGAAGTGAACGAAATTATGGGGCCACGGAGCTGGAGGCATTAGCTGTTGTGTGGGCGACGCAGAAGTTTAAGACGCTGTTAATCGGCGCCCATTTACGATAATTACCGACCACAAAGCTTTGACGTTTTTGATGAAGAGCCACACCCATAATGATAAATTGTTGCGTTGGGCACTATGGCTCCAGCAATTAGACTTCGAAATAAAGTATTGTGAGGGGAAGAAGAACTTGCTCCCGGATTACTTGTCCCGGATCAAAGTCAGGAAGAAAGAAGAGTGCGAGGATGTAGTTGCGGTTATCCGAGTACGCGATATCAATCCGCGATGGACACTAGGGGCGGTGAGTGATATGCAACAAGGCGATCCATTTACTCGGGAAGTAATAAAATTGCTGACAGGACGGCCTTACGATGCCAACTATATCAGCAGGAGAAAAGACCAAGACCTTAACAATTGGAGGCTGTACGAGGAATACTTACGTAAAGTCAACGGCCCGGAAGGGAGGTTTAGAATTTGGATTCCTGAAAGAAACCGGAGGGAATTGGTGACATCTACTCACGAGCACTATGGGCATTTTGGCGGCGGAAAGATCGTGCAGATACTAGCCGATTATTGCTACTGGCCAAATATGGGAAAGGAGGTTAGACAGATAGCAGGTGCATGTGACATTTGCCAGAAAACAAAGCAGCCGAATAGGCATTGTGAAGGGGAGTGGCAGGCAATTGTACCGCAGGGGCCCCGAGATTTATATGCTGTGGATCTTTACGGCCCACTGCCAAAAACAAGATTCGGTAACCAACACCTGTTTGTAATTTTGGACGTGTTTTCCAAATTCGTGCACATTTTTCCGATCCGCAAGCCCAACACTGCCAGTTGTGTTCGCCAAGTAAAGAAATTTATAGAAATGTGTGGAAAACCAGCCCGGATTTTGAGTGACAGGGGAACGCAATTCACGAGTGATAGGTGGAGGGAGGAAATGGAAGCATTGGATATTTCCATACACTTCACGGCGGTGCGGCATCCGCAAAGTAACCCAAGTGAGCGGGTAATGCGAGAGTTGTCGCGACTCTTCAGAGTATATACAGCGGAAAATCATCGAGCATGTTTCGAGGCGGTACCTGTACTTAATGAGGTCCTAAATGTTGTACCACATTCCAGTACCAACGTAACGCCGTGGGAGGCGCATTTCGGAACCAAGAAGACGGGACCGTTCGACAGTATCCGGATTCCATCGGAAATCAGCGGTATACGAGAAGTGGCATCGAACCATCAGATTATCTATGAGCAGTTACAGAAGTCAGCAGAGAAGCGGAAAAGGGCCCAGAAACAATGCCAACGGAGGACGTTTCGAGTGGGGGACAAGGTGCTCGTCCGATCGTCTCATTCGTCCTCAACGGACCAGAAATTGTTTCGGAAGTTCTTCCCATTATATGACGGTCCGTACGTTGTAAGCAGAGTTTTAGAAAATAACAATGTAGTGTTATCTGATCAAGGCAAGGAGAAAGGCGTTCAAAATATTTATAATGTAAGCTGTATAAAGAGCTAAGATGACAGGGGGTAATAGCTAGGTAACCAATGTAAAGAAGTTGAGATGATAGTTTCCCAAAGTAGAGTGTACAAGAAATTGAGATGAATGGTGACAGAAATAGGTGACAAAGATGATAAATATTAAATGTTAAAGAACAGTTTCGAGGAAGAAAAATTAAAGTTTTAAAGGGTAGTTTTTAAGGAATAGGTTACGATTAGTTGTAAGGAAAAATTATAAGCAAGAAAGGAAGATTGTTTAAGTTAAGGCATAGGTAAACAAACGAAAAAGGGTAACATTGTAGCGTGTGACAGTGCGACCATAGACGACGGTATGATGTGCAGCGCAACAGTGGGTGCAAGTGTTAGCAGGTGCATCCGTCGCGAACGAGTAGTAACGAAGCATTATTAGCCCAGGTCGAACGCACCAGTACAGCCGCAAAGGGAGTGCAGACGGTAGCAGGTGGAGTGCAGACGGTAGCAGTGCAGGGTCGCGCCGACAATAAACAAAGTGTAGACTTCGCAGTAAGGTAGCAGTGATAGATGTCAACTCAGTATGATGACATCATGGACTGAGTAACATCTTAAGGCGGGGGAAGATGTAATGATCTGTGGGGCCGAGCCCGCAAGAAGGCATGGAACTTTATGTGAGCAGGAGGAATTAAAAGAAATGGAAGAAACAATAGACAACAGCGCCGCGTAACCATAATTAAAAGCGTGATACAAGAAAGCATAAGGGCGGAAATAGGCGTGATGAACGATGAACAGAACTTAAATTTAGAAACATTTTAAAGCAAAAACCACGTTATTCGAGCCACGGGTTCAGTAAATATTATAAATGGTATACATTGCATGCATAACATGACGAAGATGAAAGACGGAACTCATTGTTGTACTTCTGAAAAAAATGTATAACAAGAAGAATTTTGTTGAATATCCAGTGAATGCCTGGGTGGATTTTGGCCAAACTTACGGGAATTATAGGGAAAAATATTTAGAGCAGGCAAAATTAGTTACGGTGCGGGAATTTATGTAAGACGCAAAATGCCCGAAAAAGCAAAATGTAGAGTTGTTGAACATTTATTATGGTGATTGGCATATGTTTGGAAAAAAGACAGTCACTTGGATTGTAGGGACCAACAATGTGAACTGGGTTACAGACAGAATGAGTTCGGATCTAAGGACGATCACACACGTTTTTATGTTGTGCTGAATTTTTGAGAAATTTCGCGGAAGTGTCGTGCAAAAGTTAATAGTTATTTCGTTACATAGGAACAATTGTTAAAACCGAGTGCATCGAAATTTAGTTAAATTCATTAGAAGTTCACGAAAAAATCTGCATAGAAATACTTACGTAAATTAGGTGTCAGAAAATAGAAGCGTCGTGAAAGATATATAGGGATATCGCGAAAGATATAGAAATAACGTTCAGGAAGACGCGATTAAGACAAAGAAAAAAACAATAGTCGTGGATGCATTGGCATGTCTTAAACGGAGAAGTGAACCGTAGAGGATCTGGTGGCAGCTGAACGGAGAATCGCGTGCGTGAATAACGCACGTGACAACTACCAGCGACGGGCGCTGATAGAAGGTGACATCGCTGCAGAAAGGAAGTGGCGCATTGTGCAAAACTGTATTTTTTGTTTGTTTACGCTCCATTCAAAAGAAGTTCTGTCGAAGACCAAGTTATGCTATTAGGCAAGGATAAGAAATAAGGTCACGACAGAATGCGCATTCTGATGGATGGATGAGATTTGTTTTTTATTGTATTGTATTTTCAGTGTGTATGTTTATATGTTTTCTTCCTGGGTGTTTATACATATTTGTGTTGTTATGTTTTGTAAGTTGGAGGGGCAGATGGTGTTCACGAAAGAGCCATCAGCTAAGATAAGTCCAAAATTAAATGCATGAGCATCCCAATGGCTCATAATTGCCGTGATTCCATGTTTTTTTTTATTTTTGTAATGGTATGAATGTTGACCCAGGCACGAACGAAGCGGACCCTTACTTCAACTCCGTATGGAGTGAGCGCGAACTACGACACGTAGGAACTGATAATAGACGACCTAGCAGAGGTACGGGCAATTAATAATGTGGAACCCAATTACAATGAGAATAAGAGAATATAGTACAGTGGGCGCCCAACGTGGGGGGATTTGGGGGCAGGGCAAGATAGTGGGCGTGAGATTTAATAAGAGAATAATTAAAAGCGGGATTATATATAATATTACATTGACGCCGCGACGTGAGGTGTCGTGGTAGCAGAGGTGGGGGATTGTAATGTAAAAGGAGGGAGAGGGAGAATAAGAGAATATATTACAGTGGGCGCCCAACGTGTGGGCGGGATTATATTATATATATAATAGGAGAGAGGGGAGAAAAAAAATATTATAATATATATATATATATATATATTGACGAACCGGGTTCCGATCCAGTGCATCAGTGAATTTATTAAAGGGATCAGGTTTTCTTTTTTGCGAATGGGCTCCGGGGTGGGGTAAACATTGATACAACGACTTCTCAATATAATTATCATACACAACTTTATTTCAATGATCATACAATAACCTTGTAACTCTTTTAGCTTAGGTCCTTATGCCACGAATCACTGCCTTGCTTTATTACATGGTGGCTAAAATATTCGAATATGATACTAAATGCAACTGTTGGTCGTCTGGCGGCGTTGTTCTTCATGTCCGGTTGATCGGCTGTTGCTTGGTTGGTCGGCTGATGGTTCGGCGTGTCCGTGGAGCGACCGTTACGTCTTTGCCTCCATCCCCCCGCATGTCCAACCGCCCTCGGTTCGGTGTTGCTCGTCTCCGGATTACACCCACTGCCTCGTCTAGTCACCTCAAATATGGATGTCACTCACCATGCCCAAAATTACGATGTTACTTCTCACTTCGTGTTACTATTACGCCACACGATTCTCCCACCGGCTCTCACATCGCCATTTACAGTCTTGGGCTTCCACGCACTGATCACGTTACATATCCAGTCCTTGCCAAAATTGTTCTCGTCGAACCTCTCACAAATGTATCGCCCACACTTTACTAAAATCTTTACTATTACGTTATTCACTCACGAGTCTTTGATATCACATCTTAAGCATCCGGCATTAAATATTCAGCCACGTCCCGCGCGATACGTGCGCTCCCCTACACTACTGGGTTCTCACTACTCTTGCTCGCGCCTCCCCGTCCGTTAACTCTCGCGTGTCGCGGGAGCCTCCGCGCCATCCGAATCGTAGCTACCACTTTGCGTTTCGTCTGGAAACGCGGCGCGTTTCTATTTATATATATATATATATATATATATATATATATATATATTTATACATATATATATATATATATATATATATATATATATATATATATATATATTTATATATATATATTGTGACGTCACGGGGTTATACGAACCCGTAACGCCACCATAAGCCACTAGAAAAGACCAAAGAACTGAGAAATAGGGTACGCGGTGGAGCGATGGTCCGAGAAGGCGACATCTACCCGCAGGTTTTCGCACTCCGATGTCCAAAGTTAGCGGATAATATTTTCTCGAGAGGGCGCGAAGGAGGAGAAAATTCACCCCTCCAGAAATTTTTTTCCCCAGGCGGAGTTGCATAAATACCGTGACGCACTTCGGTGGAGCTCTCTTACGACTTCGACAGCGACGGCGACTCAACTAAATTCTTCAGCGGTAGTAATTGGTTAGTGCAGGAGTATGTTAATGTATAATGTTACTTGCTTTAGTAAAGCTGATTTAAGAAACGCGGTAATAAGTGATAGAATTCAGAAGCAAAGTGCATGTACAGCATTTGCACTAACATTACGCGAGTAAGCAAGCGTTGGGACTGCTCGAACTTGAAATAGTTTCATCATCGAAGTAAATTCGCGCAGAAGGACTCTGAACGAAATCCAGTATTTAATTTTGTACGCCACGACCACGCACGCTCAAAGTGTGGTATGTCGGCCGAGTGCTAGAAGTAGTCAATTCAAGCACGTTAGTTATTTAAGGCTAAATGCTTATAGGAAAAATACTTATAGGAAAAATCAATAGATCGCAGCACTATCATACGGAATTTACTAGATCGATAACGTCTGAACAAATTGTCCGATTTTCGATCTGTAAACAGCATTGGACTCCTTTTTAAAATAGAATTCACGCTACGATGCCGTTTTTTCAAAAAATATTTCCAAAAAAATTTTGAAACCGTTTTCTCATAGTTCCGGGAAGAAATTAAAAAATGTGGGCTTATAGCGCGATGGCGACGTGCTTCCTGAATCCAACGCCGTGTCAATCATGCAAATCGGATGAATAGGAGCGGCGTAAAGTGAAATTTCGGAAAAAATACCTGATTTCCCTCCCCCTCCCCCTTCCCCCCGCGTCACCCGACCCGCCTGGGCCCTCCATCGACGCTGCCGAACGGCCAAACCGCCTGCGGCACGGGAGGCCGAACTTTCAGACAGGCAAGCTGGGCAGTCAGTCCCTTTCAGTCTCAATATATTTTTCTTCACGTGTCAAACTAGTGATGCTGTAACACAGCCAAACGGTCTCGTATCATCTGTAATAGTCGTATAAAACTATATATCTTGTTCACATATTTCCGTCTTCCTTCGAATACCATCAAACAATTATTTGAGGCGGTACTCAAAATATCGATTCCGATTTGGAAACTGATTTCAAAAAGAAAATTTAACTAATTGTGTAGATATCACCAATATTCCATGTCATAACATCTTATTTTACATACAATTTACTTCTAAGATCTTCCGTTATCATTCCACTACCAGAAAGTATGAGCCGAGATTACGTACGAGCTCTTTTATCCTGCGACTCGATTTTTGATCTCAAAACGGCTTTTGTCTCCTTGATAGACTTCACCTGATGAATCTGTTTTCCCAAGTAAAATCGGGAAGCTAAATTTTAAAATTGTTTTCTTTGTTGTTAATTTTAAAACTACTTTCCGACATATTATGTAATCGGATACCGGAAAACTCTTATTGTCGGGCCCTGGTAAAGTAAAAGTGGATAAATCCTCTTGCTAAATATTACATTACTTCCTCTAACTCGTGGTCTAGCAAAATAATTCAATACATGTGTCCTTGTTACCTAAAAATCGATTGACACCAAAACATGTCTGTCCGTTTATGGTCAACGCTAACACCCAAACCGCTCTGCCAATTTTCTCCAAAAGTGATCTTCCCGAATCTACCTGAAAGAACTCGATCCTTTGGGAGTTTCAAACGGATATTTTGATTTTTGAGGGTCCTTTACATTAAGCCTCAAAATCATTTTCGAAATCTTCTCAAACCGTCACCAAATTATTTGATTAAATTTTGTCCTCGTGTTACGTACAGAACGCAAGAGAAATGTGATTTATGGTGTTTGTTGACATCACTTATGTTTAGAAAATTGCTAACGTGCAATTTTTGGGGGCGTCTTCCTTCAACTAAATTTAATTTAATTTTTGAAACATTTGAGTAGTTTTCGTGCAATTTGGGGCGAAGTACTTATAGGCAATTAAAACAATTGTAACTTTTTCTCAAAAAGAGCTCCAATTTTTGTGTTTAAAGACGATACAAAATATGATGGTGGTCTCATTTTCGCCCACCCCGCCGTATTTTCGAAGATTGCAAAGGTCATGTAAGTTTATTGCAATGTTATATCCAAAATTTAGGAAGTCCTACAGGAGTGGGTCCGTCTTTTATCTTGTTTTAAGATATTAAATAAAACAGGCAAGTTAACTTTTAACTTTAAGAACGTTTTGATATATTCTATCAAATTTCTGTGGTACAAATCGTTACTAATCTACGTATTACCTATAAATTCAAGTAACTTGCTGTATGGCTCAGCAAATTCCTAAAATATTAATTGACTGCAGATATACCTTTTCTATTTACAAAAATGCTTTCAATGACCCAATATCATCTTACAGTTTTACATTAATACAACGAAAAACTTTTATACAACTCACAAAAACAAAAAAAATCACATCCAAACACTGCTGAAAGAAAAATTCATATGTACAATATACCATTTTTCATATACCTATCACATAAACTAATGCAATGAATGAGGTCCCTTAAGCGGTTACACTATCACACAATTTATTAACCTCTTTATCATTTAATTAACTCAATTTAAATTATGTATTGCAAAAAAAAAGAATATCCATTACAAGAACAAATAAAATGGTTAAACAAAAAATCGAAAGGAATAAATTTTACATCTTTTCGTATGAATAATTGATCTGAATTCTCGCTACGATATAGAAATATTGATAAGTTATGCTTAATAGCTGTGGTTTAAACGTCTATCTCCGTCTGGGCGTGCGGTGAAATCTATATTCTAATGCATGATTTATCCGCCTTCCAACTGTCCTTTCAAAAGGTATTTTGTTAAAGTTTTGAAATTTTGTCTTTTTAACTCACGACGTCGCTGCGAAGACACTGTCTTGCCACTCCAGAAGACGGCGATGGTCCGGCTGCGTCTAAGGTCGAATTAACCTCTCGCGTCGTGAAGTACTTTTCTTCGTCGGTTTGCTGCTCGCCGATCTCGCAAAGCAACACAGCCCGACGGCGGTCTCCAACAAATATACGCCACTCACTACTTAGAATGTCCAAGCGAAATACAACGCAAGACAGTACTGGTCCGTTGCGTGCGAAGGTTCATAGCAAAGAAAAGAAACTGATCCGTTCGAAGGTTCGCGGTAAAGACTGGTCTGTACCGTTCGAAGGTTCGCAGCAGAGAGCGAATTTTTCCTTGCGGTGCTGATCGCGCCGTCAGAAATTCTTCAAAGCGGTTCCTGATTGGATGTTGAATTTCCGCTACTTGAGTGCGTTCAGAACTTTTACTCAGAATATAGAATGTCTTTTCTTTCTGGCGCACCTCTTGGAGTTCAGCGGTACTATTACTGCTTTGGGTCTTCGTTTACCAATATCGCGCGCTGTTTGAACGATGTAACCGACTTATGAGTGGTTACAAGGCCGACAATGTGAGAAAGTGGTAAGCGGAGAACGAGTTGAGTTTTTGGTCGCGAGTACACGCGTTATGTCGTGTTGTTGAAATTTTTGGAATTTCTCAAAAATATTTAGTGGAAGTGTTTTTTTTTAGTTCTATCGAGTAAAGGAAGCCATTTGAACATTGTGGAGCTAAAATTTAACTTTTTTTTAATTCACGGGCAAAATTGTGAGAACATTATTTCGCGTAAGTAAGACACAGGAAAACATCAACGGGAACGTGATTAGTTCGCGAGAAACAATAACCGGGATTATAAGTAACGGTTTTGAAAGTGAATTAATGGCGTCCAGGAACTGGTGGCAGCCGAGTTGGAATTTCGTACACGGGCGGTGCGCGAGACACCGTGCAACGGCGGGCGCTGACAGTGTGCGACGCCGCAGCAAAGGGAAGTTGCATGAGTTGCGTATATACTTTATTTTTGTTCGAGACAAATACGGGAGGAATCTGTCGAAGATCAAGTTTTGGCAATTAAATTAAATTAAGATTACAATCATAAGACGACTTCACGACAGAATACGCATTCCTGAGTGAATGAAAATTTTATTAATGTTTTAAGTGTGAATATTATTTTATGTTGTTTGTATTTTGTTTTTGTGTTATTTGTTTGTTGTTTTTTTTTCAAGCCTAGGATTCAATGTCAATGTGTTAAAATTTGCTTGCAATAAACAAATGAGCACTCAGTATGGCTCATGATTGCCTTGAATATGTGTGTCGTTTCTTAGTAGTGATATGGAGATGGACCCAGGCATGAACGTGAGGTATCCCGGCTCAAGTCCATATGAATTGAGCACGCGAGTCACGCCCAGGTAAGATTTAGTAATATTGTACGCTAGCCGAGGTGCGGGCTGCCTTGTGGTACACCTGCTGTGATTCCTTTTTGTGTGGAGTAGGTTGAGTTTATTCTTACTGAAAAGACTCTTTCTGTTAAGAAGCTTTGTATTATTTTCACTAGGTAAGAGGTAGGCCTGATTCCTGTAATTTAAATATCAATCCCTCGTGCCAAACTCTGTCAAATGCTTGGCTTACGTCCAAGAATATTGCTAGAGAGTGCTGTTTTTCTTCAAATTTTTTTATATATTAGTTCTGTAATTCTTAAAAGTTGGTGTGTTGTGAAGTGTTTTTCTTTGAAACCAAATTCGAAAAGTGGTGTCTATGATATTTCATTTATTATTTTAGAAGTCGTTTTAGTATTAGTTTCTCCATTACTTTGGCTATGATGGGGATCAGACTTATAGGTCTATAGTTTTCTGTACATGTTGGGTTTTTACCTGGTTTTGGTATTGGTATTACTATCGAGTGTTTCCATTTTGTGGGGTAGTACCCAATTCTTAACATTGAGTTCAATATTGCAGTTAAGTAGCTAATTGCTTTCCTATTTAGTTTTTGTAATAGTATAGTTGGTATTTGGTCTATTCCAGCTAACGCTTTCCTATTTAGGTTTTTAATTATTTGATAGGTTTCATTTGGTGATATATATTGTGACATACCCATATGTCACTGAATATTGTACAATATTTATTTAAATGGCGTCAATTAAAGGGGATAAATTATGTGAATATGCTAGCATAGCGACGGTAAGCGAGCCGTCGTCAAGGTCAACATATTCATGAGTGATAATCGCGGAGACGGCTAGTTAATTCTGTATAGAATTCAGGGATTGGCCGAAAAAGCAGTGACAGTCGTGAAGACGGCTAGTTCGTTCTGCAAGAAATTTAGAGATTGGCTAGGTACGAAGTGTTATCTGCAAATAAACAATCGAAAAATGGACCGAGCTTTGCAGGGCTGAAAGAATACGAGAGACATTCATTCTGACTGATGCCGTGCTCGTGAACGGATCGTGCTCCAATTAATGTTAGGAGTTTTTTTCTTTGGGGACTTGTAAGCATCTACTAGGGAATGGATATTGAGAAAACATCAAAATTTGAATACTAAGTGTGACAGTGGAGCTTAAAATATTTCATGTGAACGAGTTGGAGGGACATTGAGGGCTTGGGCGAAGTTGTCAGTGATTGGACTGGAATGTTAGCAGCAAATAGTTTATTGATCTGATGAACGGCGATTGAAGTGTGCTTCCGAGAAAGAAGAGAGAAGATGGTGTCTGGACCTGAGGACGGCGGCGTCGGAGATGGATAAAGATGGTCCAAAAGCGCGCGAAGACATAAGGTTGGAACGGTCATGACAAACGTTTAATTTTATATTGGGTAAAGTTATACAATACCAAAATTGTTTTAAATTGTTTAATAAATTTCCATGTTTTTGTGAAATGAATATATGATTTTCATTGAGCCAATTCTAGCAATGAATTTTCAGGTTCCTCGACCGAGTTTGTTTGAATATATTCAGTTTATTTCAATATTTTATTGGATGTGGAACTGTTCTTAGTTCACAGTTATTGATTAGATTTGTAATGTTATTATTTGAATTTGTGTTTAGGTCAAAAGTTTCTTGAAAGTGTTCAGCCAATATTTCACGTTTTTCTTTTGTTGTTGTAGCTGTTTTACCTAATTTCTTTAGTTCTGGTGTGATTGTTGGTTCTTTTAATCTTTTTTGTAACCTGCCATAAGTTGCTGCCATAAGTTGCTATCTTTTTAATGTAATTTTTATATTGTTGGATTCTGTGTTCGTCTAATTCTGTTTTTACTTGGTGTGTTAGTTTATTTAGAATTTTCTTTAATTCTGGGCTTCTCGGTTGTTGCCATTGGCGTCGAAGTTTGTGTTTCTTTTGAATTAATTTTTCAATGTAAGTAGGTATAGTTTGCTGTGTTGATTTTGGTTTATGATTAGGGTTGGTATTTGCTTCTTTTGCTGCTTTTCTTATGATTTTAGTGATAGAGTCTACGGCAGAATCAATTTCTTCTTTGTTTTTCATGAACCGGTCTGTGGGAAGAGTGTTCTCTATATTTGTTTGGAATTTTATCCAATCTATGTTTTTTGTGTCTATACCATAAGGCAAATCTCTTTTAATATAGTTTATGTCTGAAGTGATTATTACGGGACAGTGATCAGAGTCCAATTCAGGTAAGGAGTGAGCATAGAAGGTATGTGTTAAATTTTTAATGATGGCAATGTCAAGGATATCTGGTTGAGTATTACGGTTTTTGGGGTAGCGAGTAGGATTTGTTGGTGCTAAGATTTGAAAGTTCAGAGTTGTTGATGCTTTCAGTAATCTCCTCCCGTTAGGAGTATTCACTTTGCAGCCCCAATTGATATTTTTGCTATTTAGGTCTCCCATCATAATGGTAGGTTCTGTACTGGGTAATATTTGTTTTAAATCATTTATTTTAATTTGATTTTTAGGTGGTTTATATGCTATTATGATATTTAAGTATACATTTTTTATTGTTATTTTTACTGCAATCAGTTCAAGATCATTCGATTTTGTAATAGAAATTAATGAGTGCCCCAGTATCTTTTTGATTAGGATAGCTACTCCTCCTGCTTTGTTGGCATGTTCTATCTTCTCTATAGCAGATATATTCAGGTTTTTTGTTTGTCCGGGCTCAAGGTGTGTCTCTGTTATACATGCAATGGTTATTGCGTGATTTTTTATGAAGTAGATGAGTGTGTTTCTATTATTTAGTAATCCATTAGCATTCCAGTTTAAGACTTATTGATTTTAAGTTGGGATTTTTATCCATTTCTTATTATATTTGATATTTGGTTTGATATCATGTTTTGTATTTGTGGGATTATTGTTTTTTCATCTGCATTATAATGTAGTGTTTGACTGTATGGTCTTTTGGGTAACTGTTTGTGCATATGTGGGTTTGGGTATGTTTTTTTTATTAAATGCCATTTGTCTATGTAATGGGTTGTGATTTATATTTGTTTGTTGTGAGTTTATTTGTGTGTGAGATTCATTTTCTTATATGTTTTGTGTTTGTGAGGTTTGGTAAAAGTTATTGTGTGGGTTTGATTCTTGAATTCTCTTTCTTTTTGGAAAGTATTTACATTGTTTAGAAGACGCCATATGTTTTTCTTTACATAGAGTACAAATTGGGGGTGGAGGGTTTGTTGCCTGCAATAATTCATAGTCTTTAGTCCAATGTTATTCCGCACAATATCCACATTTTGGGTCATTGTGCAATAATTTTTTGTGTGGCCATAAATAAAACATTTCTTACATTGAGGTGGCCCTTGTGGTTTCCTTCTTAATTCTACTTTGACAATACAGTGCAGTAGTTTATCTAATTTAAATATTTCTTTACCTTCAATTGAGTTAGTTAATTCTAGTGAAACTACTCTAAAGGGTAATTGTTCTCTATTAGTCATCAAGTTACTTTTTTTATAGGATAATTTAGACTTTCTAATTCATTATAAATCTCTTCCTTTGTGAATATTACGGGTATGTTTTTTATTACAACTGATAAGTTTTTTTCTGATTGTACACAGTATGTATAATAAGGGACATTTTTCTCTTCACAATATTTTCTGACTTTTCGGTAGTCTATAACATTTTTCAGTAATATTTTTACCTAGTCCCCTGTGGTTTTAAGAGAAAACCCATTTCCTATTAATTGCGTTAGATCTTTAGTTAGGAGTGTTACGTTTCCTGCGTTTCTAATGCATATGGGAGGTATTTTTATATTTTCTGATTGTAGTGCTATATTGTTTACATTTTTATCTGATTCTTCTACTGTTTCTAAAATTGAATATCTATTCAATAAATTATAGTTTTTTATTACACTATTGTTTAGCATTCTGTGCTTTGCGTCACTATAATCACTTACTTTTGTAGGTCCTCGTTTTTTTTGTCATTTTGTCATTGATGTGAACATGTTTGATGATGTTCACTGGTGCTGTCAGCTGATCTATCTTCTGTGGGCTGTTGGTTTCCGGGGGCTGGCCAAGTTCCGGATGTGTTTGGGGAGCATGTTGTGCTGCTGCCTCCGTGCTGCTTGTTGGGTCGAACCGTGATTGTTGAAGCTATTGGTTTTGTTGCTCTAATTTTTGAAGATGTTTTTGTAGAAGATGATTTTGATGTAAGAGATGTTGGTATTGCTGTTGTAGATTTCCCATTTGATTTTCGTGTGTAAATTGTGAATTAATTAGTGTCGTGTACGTTTCACTAGATCCTTCATTGTTCAGTAATTCTATGGATCAGCTGATATGTCCCCCTAGGGGGACATCTTCTGATAACATTTTTGATACTTTATAGTTTTAGTTGTCATTCACTTTTGCACTTACTGGTTTCAACACCGTATTGCCACAATTGTAGTTTGCACTTGTCCATGTGGCGTTGCACCAATGTTCATATACAATTGTTCGTATTGTAGTTTTGCCGCAATGCGGCAAAACGGTCGTGAGCTACGCCTATGCAAAAGAATTTATCGATCGCACCGGCACTGACAAAATTTGGACTTTGACACTGATAACGGCGCAAACGATTCGGGGCCAAGGTACGTCCGTCCCGCTCGGCGGTTGAGAGCAAACTTACTTATAATTTGATCAGTTCAGTTTTCGAAGTCTGTCGCCAAGTCAAACAGCTTTGTACAAAGAATCGTTCTTTCTAACAATGCACATGTTTAACAATGCGCGCTCTTTCATAGAAATTTACCAGACTTATCAAACGACCTTCTTATTGCTTGACAGCTATCGGCAAATATTGAAAATGAATTTAGTTTGCAGTCAGAAATCGAATGAAGAGCAAGTGCAATACAGTGTTAGGCGTTATAAGTATAATATAAAATACAACATCTTTACAAAATTAACATCTGAAATGTTTATCATATCATTTGAACCCAAAATACATAAAAAATGTATTTTAATAATTAATTAAAAAAAAAAAAAAATTTTAAAATTAAGAGTATTTAAGAATTATTTATTAACGAATCAATCATTTAGATAAAAATATTATTTTAAATACAAATATAACATATCACAAGTGTAAAAAAAAAAAAAAATATCAACCCAGTTTTTAACATGCAAAGTGACATTATAAAAAATTGAAAGCACCGAAAATGTTTGCTTTGTGAACTGTGAATTTGACGCAAGCAGAAAGTATCTGTAAATAAACAAATTTGTATAACAGTATATTGTATTTTCTTCTAGAGTTCATTGGTATTTCATTTTACTGGTACCATGTCGAAACGCACATATCCAAGCGGTGCAACTAAAAGAGAGAAAAAGCGATTGAGGAGAACGAAAGGATTAAAAAATTACCCAAACTGACATCTTTCTTTACAAAATCAGTAAATCCATGTATATCTTCAAATGACACTCCAGAAATTCTTTCGGACACACCGAATGAAATTAATCAATCAGAAAACCAGAAAATGGAGCCAGAATCAGGTACTTCCGACGCTAGTTCTCATCTGGAAGATGTTTCATTGCATGAGAAATGTTTCTCATCTGAAAATATAGGTGATGCTCTGACTTCTTCAAAAGTATCCAGGTGCACATCAAACGATTCCGGCGAATGGAATAAGATAATTGAAGAAGATCGATGTTTTTGGATTCAGAAAGGACCTGTTTTTTCAAAATAAATTGCTGGCATTATTTGCATTGGCTTGGCATTGCATTTGCATTGGCTGCATTATTTGAAGGTGGGCTATGTTATATCGTACTTATGAATTTTGGCTCTGTGTGTAATGAAGCTGACGGCATTGTGGTAACGTCGAGTTAACTCCGTGCGACAAGCAAACATACAACGAAGAGAAAGTGAACGGACAATCTGCAATACATGGCTTCGGAGTCATCGGGTTTAATAAGGCGCAAATACGACGTGGTAATTTCGAATGTCTCCCCCGTGTGAAATAAAGATAAAATATCTTACACATCATAGTCCTCGTGTAAACGTGTAAGTCGCTAGTGCGCAATGTTCGCACAGCTTTGATTGGTCTCTTCCACATGTTTCGACGCATGTTCCAACAGCGTAGCATGGAGTAGGCATTGCGCGAGAGGTCAACCTGGTGCGCTCGTCCCAGACGCCCGTTAGCACACGTTCCTCATAACTTGCCAGGCACAAATTGCGTTTCACCCAAAGGTGGAAGCCACTAACTTTATTTGTGCGAAGTGACAAATGTGCAATATGCAAAAATCTTTTTGCGAAAGTTCAGTTGGCTGCATTTCGTTCTCTTTGGCAAAACCATTACACCCGTGGCGACAAACGAAGGGTGCCTTTTCTCGGACATTCTGTTTAACTCATCACGCTACGCAATACTTTTTGCAATATACATATTACACTGTTTCTTACAAAAATCATGCGGGCACAAAAACTCACCAACGTCTCCGCTGCTGGATGATTCGGTAATGGAGGGAGTACCCTCCGTCCAGGTGGGAGTGCTACCCTCCACGCTGGCAGGAGGAGTCCACGTTAGAGTGCGACCACCTCCACCTCCGCCTCCTCCACCCGCCGAAGAACCAAACCCTGAAGTGCTAGAACTTGACTCAACACTCAGCGACGATGATTTATGGTGTTCTGCACGTGCCTCTAGCCGCACATCTGACACACTGCAAGAGAAAGAAAAAATGAAGAGCATTGTGTAGGCACAATTTGAAGAGTCTTAAAATATTTAGTTTTTTGTTTGGTTTAATTGGCACTGAAATGAACAAGAAATCTTATGCATACCCAGCAGACAACTAAGTACGGTTGTTAATAAATACATAGTCCTAGTTCAAAAAAATAGTTCCTATTTCCAAGAATGTTAAAAAAAGAGTGTACAGTAAAAGTACGTGATGTTTCACGCTTACCAGTCTAGAGTTTAAATGCCCCAAATGGGCATTCACAATAATTTGGAACATGGATTTTTAAAATACATCAGTGGCATGTTTTCCATAGAAACATTGGAAGCACTGCTTCCACATTTATTTTACCAAAAGATTACTCATATTTATTCCTACAGTTTGTTTCTTAAATACTATCATAATTGACTCCAAATAATTTCATTCCCGCTCTCAGCGATATCTAATGATTAAATTTGAAACGTGTATTAAGCACCTTTCCTTTGGCGACATCTGAACTATACTTTGGTTTCTGTAACCAGGCGGATGACCGTTCATAAGCTGTTACTGTTTCGTCCAATCGGGAGCTTAAACATCACAACATTAGACGTCACCGTAACAGTTGATAGCCTGTCATCCGCCAGATTAGAAAAAATCAAGTATAACAGCGTCGAAGTGGAAGCAATCAGCAATATGCGGACAATTCTCGAACTGTGAATCAGTGCCGATTAGCACGGTGTGGCGTGTATTCGCATATTGTGTGTAATTCGTTAATGAGCTATAAAGTTGTGTGTTATCCTCCACAATTACTAGAGAATTGTGACAATGCTGGGGAAGAATGCTGATTTTCTGAACATTATATCTCTTATAAAGACTGCTTAGTGAAAAAATAATCTGTTATGCTTGAAGGCACGCTTCCAGTCAGCATGGCCAGTTCAAGTATCAACTGTAGCACATAATCCGATTGCCTCGCGTGTTGCATTGTGTGTGAAACAAAACGTGAAGAGTTTTCTATGTACAGCTATGATTGACAAATGTAAAGCGAAACCATTACTAAAGAATGTATAAACAAAAATGAAAAAGTTCACGCAACATTTTAACTTACTGTTAGTATGCAGTATGAGAGTGTTGAATGGCTCACGGGTTGTGAAACTCTTTGTTTGTTTGTATTGTATTGTATTGTATTGTATTGTATTGTAGGGCATGTTTACTGTTTTCAACTGAGGATACTATAGGGAACAAAACAGATTTTTGTGATATGAACAATATACACAAAATAGTGAAGAGACACGCTTCCTCTAAGAATCATTTGGAGTGGATGTGGAAACTGAAGACTTTCAGCAAGTTTCAAATAATTGACCACACAGTAGACTCATAATCCAAAATTAGTAAAAAAAAACAAACATAAACGACAACAACGAAACTGTAAAAATATTGTGAAATTTTCAAGAGATTAATTCATGTATGTTTCTTGCCTTTCACGAACTTAGTTTTAGAGGTCTCAATGAACCTAATAGCTCTGTTAATAGAGCCAACTACAATGATTTAATTGAATTAATATGAATGATCCAGTCCTAGAAAACCACTTAGAAAATCATTGAAGGTTTTGAAAGTACAGCTTCCACATACTGAAATATCACGACACGCCAGTGAAATACTTTTCTAGGTGACTGTTATGTTTGCTTAGTGCACTCACACGTGTGCTACAAGAAGCTAACAATATCACTCGTAATATAATGGATTTATTATTACTGCTTCATCGTCAGTCCATGGCCTTCGGTTATTCACTCTTGAAGATGGCGCTGCTTGAAGACTAGCAATAAAAATAAAACCACGTTTCGTAATACAAGCATTACAGAAAATAACTCTCATAATCGTAGATAAAGAGTTTTTTACACACCAGCATTATAAATGAATTTTTCTCGTTCATATCACAGCATTTTATGACCAGGGGCGCCCTGATAAAATCAGGACCCTGGCGAGGGCTCCTGGTTTTCTCAGGGCGCGGTTTTATCAGTTAATCTACGGCGGCCCCTTATTATATAGATTACATATATGTGAGTCACGTAACTTTTAACACCTCCTGGAATATTTGAACCGTTGAAGTTAATGCAATGCGGTTTCCACGAAAGTGTATGAAGGAATGGGGCAAATTGATGCATGTACTCGTTTCCAGTTTCTCATTTGTATTTTAACACATATTGAGGTAACTTAGTTGTTTTGTTGTTGTTGTTTTTCAAGTGGAACTATTCATCTTTTTTAGTCTATCATGACGAACGTAAAAAGACGAATCCAGTGAGATACATGTCATACGTTAGGTAAGCATTTCTTTGAGTAATTTTGATTTTTAGCGACTCGTGTTTAACGTATATTCTTACAAATAGGAGAGTGAGTGAGTGAGTGAGTGAGTGAGTGTGAGTGAGTGTGAGTGAGTGAGTGAGTGAGTGAGTGGGAGAGAGAGAGAGAGAGAGAGAGAAAGAGAGAAGAAATAAAATATAAAATAAAATACACACCTAACAGTTTCTGCACCCGCGTCCGTGCGGTATGCACGTGCAGCCACGTGGTGGCCTCCGCCGGTGTGGTGCAGGCCGCGGAGCAAAGCCGACCCGCCCGAGTGGGCTCTGCCGCCGCCACCGCCCGACGCGGCGCCGGAGGAGGGGACGGGCGACGGGGAGGCCGTGGAGGGCGCGTGGGCGGGCGCGGACTCCACCACGATATCCGTCCGCACGGCGTCTTCGAACGCGGGGGGTGGTGTCGACGAGCAGGGCAGCGGGGAGTGGTAGCCGCCTGCGGTGTTGCGTAGCAGTGGAGGGCCGTTAGTAAGCAGTGAGGGAGAATATTTGAGAGAGAGAAGAGAAAGAGTGAGCTGGAGGCCGTCTTACCACGGCGCACTTGGCCAGGGAACAATGGGACTGGCACAGAAGGGCAGCAGGAAAGGCGAGGTACTATGAACAATGTAGGACTTTAAAATGCTACCCACTAGTTCCCTATCAAAACAACCCATTTTCGTTCACTCCCATAAGATGCAATCAAGACAAAAGAAGAAACATATGATACAGAAAAAAGGTTCAAGGCTATTGCATATTAGTAAAAACCAATGAAAACCTGTCTTTTAAGTCATAAGTGAGTCTCCCAACTACACAATCATTTCCAAATTTAGTCTGTCAGTCACAACAAAAGATATTCGATACTGTGAATGGAAAACAAAGGAGGTGGGTACCGATATAAAAGATGAAGGGTTCAGGAATAATTTGTAAAGGAGTGTAGTACAAAATTAATATAAGAATTGTTAAAAGTATGAAAACAGGCCCTAGTAAAGTGCTTCTAATTGCCTACAGAAGATCAAGTGCTGAAATGTTGTACATGAACTGCCTTCAATCACAAAGACATTTAAAGAACACAAAAAAGTGCAAACAACATTTAATAAAGTGTAATAAAATTGTTTTATTTAAGAAGATGAATTACACTTTTTTCTAAAAGCTAAAACAAGGTACCTTGGCACCATGTTTAACTGCTGTACATGATTCAAGCAAAGAGACTGGGTAATGAAAGAAAAACAATTGATGAAATAATACATGAGAAACACATCAAAACGCAATGGAAATATCTACACAAATTTGCAAAGCAAAATGATAGGATGACTTGTTACAGGAAAAGCTAAAGATTTCTCAAGTTCAAGCACAGCAGTGGTGATTGCACACGATTCTCAAAAGAAAAGACAAGAAAAGAAAAGAAAGGAAAGAAAAAGAAAGAGGAAAGGGGAAAGAAAGAAAGAAAGAGGAAAGGGGAAAGAAAGAAATAAAGAGGAAAGGGGAAAGAAAGAAATAAAGAGGAAAGGGGAAAGAAAGAAATAAAGAGGAATGGGGAAAGAAATAAATAAAGAGGAAAGGGGAAAGAAAGAATAAAGAGGAAAGGGAAAGAAATAAATAAAGAGGAAAGGGAAAGAAAGAAATAAAGAGGAATGGGGAAAGAAAGAAATAAAGAGGAAAGGGGAAAGAAAGAAATAAAGAGGAAAGGGGAAAGAAAGAAATAAAGAGGAAAGGGGAAAGAAAGAAATAAAGAGGAAAGGGGAAAGAAAGAAAGAAAGAAAGGGGAAAGAAAGAAAGAAAGGGAAAGGGAAAGAAAGAAAGAAAGGGGAAAGAAAGAAAGAAAGAAGGGGAAAGAAGAAAGAAAAAAAAGAAGAAAGAAAGGGAAAGAAAGAAAGAAAGAAAGGGAAAGAAAGAAAGAAAGAAAGGGAAAGGAAAGCAAGAAAGAAAAAAAAATGGGGGCACATTTCATGAAAGGTGCTGAATAATACAAGAATATGTCTCATAATTCACAATTGGACTTCATGATATTTAGCAGCAACAGTAACACGATTTTAACCCTCTATGATGAATGTATCAAAACAATCCTTTACTTAACAAAAAGATATTGGAAATGAGACCCTCATGGAAATGAGACCATGAAAATTCCTTTTCTATTACATAGTATTAATCAGTACATTTCTGCTATACAATATATTCACATGTGATTCTTAAAGCTGCTGATATCAGTGCTCTTTTTTTGCTATTTTTTGGTATACACATATTTTTAATTTAATGGCTAAGTAATATAATAAACCCAGTTTAAAAAAGGAATTAAAAAAGGGAAAAAAACATACAAAAATAAGAAATGAAGTCAGCTACAAATCATAGGAACATAAATAAAATTAGTAGGACGCAATCAAGAGAAAAAGAAACAAAAGAGAACAGAGGAAAAAAATGAAAAATAAAAAAAAATTAAAAACAAATACATGTCAGGCTAAAGAGAAGACAAATAGGGAAACATGAAAGCAAATCGGATGGTGCCCTAAGGAAAATAAATCCAGAAAGGAAAAAAAAATTAAGAATGAAGGCAGAGAGGCAATATGGCATAGTCAATAGCACTGGTATGAAGTCTTGCAGAGGTAAAATAAAGAGAAAATATCCAGTGTAATATTATACATTCATTAGTAACTAGGCAGAATAGCTTGGAAAAAGAATGACCACAGTAAAATGTAATAGAAAAGATCTGTACAATTCTTAGAAAGGAAATTGCAATCATTAAGTGCCCTTTCAATTTAACAGTGTTTCTAATTTTTTAAGAATAATAGAAATAATCCTGAATAACCTCAAATAAAGTGGTGCATTTTCATTTAAATCCAAGTTATTTCATTTCAATATATAATTTAAATTTTCTTGAACTGAAGTTCTATATGCAATAGAGTGTTAAAATAATGCCCAAGATTAACACAATATCAGTAACTGATACTGATGTCAAGAGAATGAACAAAAAGGCAAGTATGAAGAGTCAGGAAAAAATATATAGAACAAAATAGCTGTCCAGAAAGCATTTCACAATAAAAACTACTTTTATTAATATTACATTTCAGTAAGCATAATGCACTTATTTGGGTATTATTCACATGGGTTATAACTACAGGCAAAAGGAAGTGGAGAAAGTCAGTGATGGATGGGTTTGGTATCACTGAAAAAATGCAGCACACCAATCAGAACTTAAAAATACTCCTTCCTCCATTTGATAACCATACACAGGGATCAAAATTAAAATATATGCACTCTAATCATGCATCATGCAATCCAGTGGGATGCATGTTGACCTGCATTGAAGAGAGTTAATAAAATGCACTGACAAACTGAGAATCTATGGAAACTAGGTTTGCAACAAACCTCAAATTAAAACATTAGCATACAAAATGCGCTGCACTACATAGATACCTTCACAAATGTGACAAATCTTATCAAATCAGCACAAACATATTAGTACATATGTACTTACAAAAAGTGGCATGTTTTATTTTTAAGGAAATGGACGAACTAAGTACAGAGACGGCAACATGGAGGAAAGAGAATCAAGTTCCTTTAGGTGGCTTTGGAGCTGCCAAAACTGTATAACATCTTATGACTTGAGTCTCCATACACATTTTTGATAAAAATTAAGTGTTATAATAAAAAAATTGAAAGAAAAAGCAAAAATAAATAACAAAATCGAATGTCTATACCATCATGCTTTCAGGAAAAAAATAGAAAAGGATATGTAGGCTGTATTTTACAGCAGAAATGAAAATTGCAAAAATATCCTATCAGGCACTCAAGGAATAAGACTCAGAATTGCCAACTGTCATTGATATAATTCAATTCGCTAGTCTAATTGTGTTTGCAGAATGAAGTTCATTTTGAAAAATAGAAGCAAATATAGAAGAAATTTATTTTCAAAAACTGAAGCATGTTGGCAACTCTTACACACAATATACATACTTACTTTGGCTAGATACCACCACAAACATACAAGCTGATATGCAATAGCTTACATGATTTTTCATTTTTTACGGTTGAAACTTAAAATACTTCTGAAATCTACAATCAAGTTATTGAACAGCTTGTTCATTTCTGAAGGTACTTAGTCTAAAAAATCTTTTTGAATGTTTCAAGCTATTTTATATTTTAAAAACTCTGAAATTTCTGATCTTTCAGTGAAGATGCATTGCAAGAGTTCCTGAAATTTTCTAGCCAAATATGATAAATAATTATTCATCTATCACATCAAAAATAACAATTTCCTTCTTAATATCAAACTAATAAAAACAACAAAAAACAAAGTGATATGTAATAATGAACTGAGCAATGTATAAGAATTAAATTATTGAATGCATAAAATGAAGCCATATTATTAATATTATTTGTATATTCTTCAATAGCAACATATTTGAATATTTTGACTAACATAATTGTGAAAAAAAACATTAACACAGAGCATATGGTTATTCACACAGTAAATGCAGAGAGAAAGAACTTGCTTGGCAGATAATATAATACTTAATTTCTGATGCTAGTACTTACGAACAGTATCTTCACCTATTCTGGAATCTTGTAAATTGTAAAATAAAAACACTTGTTAATTTAAAAAATTTTTAAAACTAAGCACAATATTCTGCATTACCAACACTGCCATAATCCATATGTTCTCACTTGGTGTAGAATAGCTTGAATGAGTATACACCAACAGTTCATAAAAATTAATAATTTACTCTTTAAATATAACTTCACTGAAAGATCAAAGTAATCCTAAATCTAAATTAATAATTAGAAGCACTAGCTTAAGAGATGAGGAAATGTTTAAATAGTAAATATCAACAACTGTAGCAGCAACAGCGATACTTGGGTCTTGATCCAATATGGTTCAAGCATAGGTAAGAAGGGGGCGGGCACGGACGAAGGCAACAGTTTGCAAATGACAACAGCAAACAGCATCAACGCAGGTTGAGATGAGAGGGAAGTGAACTATAGATGCGGAATGACATCACATCACATCACATCACATCACAGAGTGAATGTAAACATCAAATAATAATCACACAGGAGATATGCCAACTTAAATATAACGAACTAATCAGTAAATTTTACATTCTTTACCTTCATTGGCAACAATTTACAATACCTCAAGAGAAATATTGTGATGAGGAAAATCTATAAAACTGGATGAAGTACTTTTTCAGGATATGAATATCTATTATGTCACAAAATACTGGATATGACTAGTGAAATGTTACAGAATTTCAGAAAATAAAGTAAATTGATTTAAAGCTCCTTCACAAAACGACCCTAATTCAAAAACTAACTAAATTGTTAACATTTGTTGCAAAAACCATCCACAATCATGTTAACCAATACCTGGGTATCTTAATACAGTTAACTAGCTTTCAGTTCATACAACTAGATAACTTCAGAAGTTGTTCAAGAAAACTTCCTGTCCAGATAAAAAATTATCTTCATTAATTGCAAACGCTGGAAAAAATAATGTAGAATGCTACATTCAAAGCGAATTACTTTACTGTCTACACCAATTCTCATCAAACGTCTTCTGTAAAAATTGTTACTGAAGATTAATTTTGAAGAAAATATTGAAAATATTTCAATAATAACAATTCTTATATTCTTTCAATGTAATTCAGAAATAACTGACAGAATGAATAAAAACAAATAAAATAATTCCACCTCAAAAAAATCTGCAAAGATGGTGGTTTTGTTGTATACACATTATAAGATAAACATAATACTATCAAAAGTATATTATTAATGATAAGCCCAATTCCAACCTTTAAAGCATAAATATTCATTTCAAGGTTCGTTAAAACTATAACTATTCTGGAAAGTTAAAATTAATTAAGATCAGAAAAATCAACACACCATATAATCAAGTGATGGATAACACAATGTAACATAAATACTCTTTCACATACACACGCTCAAGTACACAGACATAGCAAGCAGGGAAATATACACAAGAAGCAAAGACAAGGAAGCAATTCAGGAAGGGAAAAGCAACAAGCAAACAACAATTGCAGACCAGGGATCAATTGCAAACAGAATCTGATGCAAAAGTTAAAGGAAAAGGTGAGGTTCATTTCAAGATACAATCTGCAAGTAAAAATAAACACAAACATTAAGAGGGCCAGAGAAACAACCATTGCCAGTCTCTTGCCTGGCTATTCAATTTAAACAACTCCATTTGTGACTAGTTTCCAACCAACAGCTTGTTATCACAATCAACAGTAATAGTTGAAATGTTCTATTGACTAGAAAATTTACGTAAGAACCATTTGTTACTACATTAACAACCCTTTCAGGAAATTGTCCTAACAATTAATTTAACTAGATACAGTGAACATGGTGTCTTTACAATACTTAACTATGGCTTTACCATCTACAGAAAAAAAAATATAATGAAATACAACATATTGATTGAAATTTCACAGATATTCCACTTTTGTTTTAACTTGCACTTCTAAAAATAGAGATATTAATATTTCTACATTTTGAAGTATTTGTATGTGTGTACCAAGTAGGTATAAGATCCAAGAAAGACAGAAAACAATGTTTTAGATAGAGGGAAGTATGTTGTGAAAGAATGGGTATATTGCATCTGGTAGTTCACACATTTTGAAATCCATAAAATTCTCTTAATTATAACAAACTAGAAAATGGAAAAACAAATGCAAAGATTCAGTTTTTACCAATTCACCAAAATAAATTATTTTCTCTCTCTGACTTAGCAAAAAATTTCTGCAGCTTCCATTTTACAAACATATGGAATACAATAGTCAATTTTAATCCTAAAATATAAATTTTGAAATGCATATGAAAATAGTATTATGTTATTTTCAAGATTTATCTTATAGTATATTCAAGATCTTTCATTATCTTGATAAAGTTAATAATTATTTCTGGTTTTGATGAGTCAAAAAGAAGTTTTAGGGAAAGTCTTACTATTCAACTATACAAGATCATTTTTTAAAGACATTTGCCACTTTAACAAGTAAAGTATCAGATAGAAAATATTTCCTTCTTTACATTTGGCACAACTCTTTAATATTCCTCAAACTACCAAACGCATGCACCAATCACATTTTGGCAAGTTTTAGGGAAAGTCTTACTATTCAACTATACAAGATCATTTGGATCATAGTGCTCAGGAAACATTTGTGATGAAGTGACAGGAACAACTGAAGGATCTACTGTCATGCTTGTTGACGTTCCCTGGGGAGGGCAAAAGAAGTTTCATTTGAACGTTGAGTAGCTTGTGAACGGGACAAAGAAGAAGAGATGACTACTTTTTGCTCCAATTTTGTTGTGGAAGCAGTAGGAGGGTTTTCAGAAGTGATTTCGGAAAATAACACGTCTGACACCGCGGTTACAGGAGTTCCTACTATGGGAGGAGTGACTGAAGTCAGCAAGTGAGAGTGAGGGACGAACGGTTTTGGTAGACTAAGAGCGAGTTCTGGAGGGAGAGCGCATTCGATACCCGAAGCGCGAGGGGAGTATTGAGGCGGGTCAGAAGAACAACTAACAGTAGACCTCATAAACCGGCCCATGGACGCGGAGTACTTTTGTTCGGACTGCTCCGTGGAGACAACACTAATATTTTCGGTGGTCCTCGTCGAGTACTCAGAAGCAAAAGACCTAGTGGCATGAAAGGATTCCGCTGTCCTGATCGCAGAAACGACAGTAGGGACGCTCCCGCGTGGGAGGGAGGACGTCGTAGACGCTGCTGAAGGTTCGTGGGTGGTCAACGCGGCCGCCCTGATTTCGGTCGCTGCTGGGGGGAACGGGGCCGCAGAAGACGAGGGAGGCGGCGCGGAAGCATAGAGGGTCGTGACGGTGGCAGACGCCTCGGCGCTCATCAACACTTCGTACGTGGGCGGGGGAGCATCGAGGGAGAAGGTGACCGCTCGAGGAGCGGGAGACTGGGGCAAGTGGCTGTAACTGCCGCTGCTGCTGCTGTAGTTGCCGGACGCCAGCACCGACGGCGGCGAGCGCGCGGGGCGCCGCAACGCGACCGCTGCGGCATCTGCTGGCCGAATCGGAAACTACCTCCCGCGAGTGCGGCGACGACCCTCGTGGCGGCACGGGCGGCGGGATCTTGGCGGGCGCGCCCGACGCGGCTGCATGCCCTTTGCTGAAGCTCGGGGGCCGGTCTTTGAGCACGGCCGGGTACGACGGTGGAGACGGCTGCGGAGGCGGCGGTGCCGCGCCGGCGGCAGCGGCCGCGCCCGCGGGCTGGGCCAGCGACGACGCGACCCCCGCCGCCGCCGCCGGCGGAAGCCCCCCGCCCGCGCCCGGGGGGGTGCGCCGGGGCGGAGCCGACGGCCGCCGCGCCGGGAGGGCTGGCGGCTGCACGGGCAGGGATGACGGAAGACAGAGAGAGTGAGAGAGAAGGTAGAAAGACAGTCACCGCAGGCAGACAGAAAGAAACAGAGAAAGATGCAGTCAGATTTCGATTGATACGAGGCAGCGATGTGTGTTTGTGGTGCTCAGCGTGGTCTGGTTTCGGAATTAAGAGGATTGCTCTTAATTCCACTCGAGTTCCGTAACAAATAATTCTCGTACTTCACACTAAAGGTATGAACGTAACAAAGAAAATCGTGATTTTTTTAAACTTCAATGATGCACATGATTAATCGCATTATGGAAAAGTGCCACTCTAAACAAAAGCTAATCATGTAAACAATGTCTGAGCAGTACAAACATACCGAGTATGAACACTGAATTCTTACCAGTGCAAGACCACGTCTATGAACCACAATACACCGCAGCCTGGTCATGCAACACCACTTGGCACAGTAAACAGGCAAAGAGGCAGACATTCAAGCAATGAGCTCCTTTGCACTGCAAGCACCTCTTCCAAAAACCAAGGTTATTTTCTAAATTTACTATGAATGTTTGCATTAAACAGAAATGGGAAAATGTGTCTTTTGTTGAACAACTTAGGCACCGTACTAATCTTCTTTGCGCTGGACAGCTATGCTTTTCGAGAGACAGCTTGGCCACGTTATACTGCCTTGGGCATGTGTTTGCTGCATTCACGCCCACACTCCATAATAAAGCAAATTCCGCACTTCCCTATCCCCTCCTTTGTTTAATCTGAAGCACTGTGAATAATAGTAGATTACATTGCAAAGAGTATCGTTATTGGTTGCCGCACAAACAGGTTTGCTACTCGAATGTCAAGCACTTAAAAGATTGGCAAGATGTATAATTGTTTCTTCAAGAAACACACTTTCACTCAGAAGGGATACTTGCAGATTAAACCATATATTAATAAACTATTTTATTATTTTAAGAAACACTGTTGTCACTTAATGTTCCATTTCAATTAAACATGTTTTCATATAGGCCTAATATTAACAGCAAACATGTGTTGGACAAAACATCTTAGGAATCAGTAGTAGCAAGTAGGATACTTCAAAACATTTCAGTTTTGTAATAGAGAGGACATGAAATTAGGAAATCACAACACAATTAAAATCGGGAGTTTACACAAACAGCCCCCAAAAGAACAATTCAGAATAAACCTCTCTTATTATTTTCTTATTTTTAAATAAAACAAGTTTTGTTTCTTAAAACATTCCCAGAATTAATTTAATAAATTCTCCCCGCAATTACATTCTCTTGTATTTAACTCTTTTAAAGAGATCCTCTTTTATGAGAATGTAATGTAGCAATTCAGTTACATCTACAACTGGCCTTGTATATCTGAAACATCATGCGACAACAGAAACAAATTACCTATTTACGACAGAGATGAGGGACTCTACAAACAAACACACACACCTGCTCACACACACACACACACACCTGTGCGCGCACACACACACACACACACCACACACACACACACACACACATTCTCATTGTATGAACTTATGTCTACTGCAAGACAAAAGGGAAAAAACAACTCAAAAATATAATATTATTTAAAGGATGAAGGCAGATTTTGCAAATTGTTCATTTTATAAATGAGTTTAGCTGTAAAATCTGCTTAATATATAAACACACTTTCCATTTAGCTATTATATTTTAATTAATTTTTACTCTAAATATTTAAACAAAAAATAAATCTTCATCATAATTACAAATACAACATAACCAACTTGGGATCCACTGTAAATTGCAAGTTGATTCCTAACTAATCAATGCTTATATTGCCTACCATGATACAGCAATGATATCTAAATCGAGAACTGATATCAGAATTAAAATTTACAGAACTTGAAATATGACAATAGCTAACCACAATATAGCTACGACAATAGTTTTCGGACTTTACACATTTCTTAGCAGTCTTTTCATTTAAGAGCTTAGTATCAATTTCATGAACGTATTTTGTATTTTATTTTCTAAATAAGATGAAGACCACATCAATGAAATGTGGTTTATTTGACAAGAAACTATGTACATAAGGGTGTTCATTACTTCGGTGAAGTTGGAACATATCTCCTCCTCTCATATTTAAAACATGAAAAAAGGGAATAGTACATTTTTGTGGTGATTAATCAATATTAATCATCACCACATAGCACAGAAGTTGTTAAGAGTGCTTTTTGAATTCATTTTTTTCTCCCTCCACTGATGAAGACAGTATAATTACTCATTAATGTGTATTAAACACATTCACATTGGTCTGAATGGTGTTAACATATGGTCTACATATAAAGATATGGATGATTTGAGTTTCAAGGGGTTGCAATATTAATCTCAATTATACTTTTATATTTCAAAAAATGTTATTTACGTATGAAAAAAAAAATCACAATTGACATCAAAAGTTAGCTCTTTTAATACACACAAACGATACTCTATTTCTATGAATGGGGAAGGGGGAAAAGAAAAAGAAAAAAAGAGGGGAGAGGGGTCTTCCCAGACACTAACATGAAAAGTATTGAAGCATGAGCCTGCAAAACCTTGTTGCCACCCTCAACTGATGAAATCTCCCTAGTGTGCCTGTGGGGCATGCTGGGTGTAAAGGGTTAATAGACATTTCTTTATAAGAAGCCAACACTTCAGCTGTGCCCAGTTTGTGGTGTGTCCTTTAAATGTGACCACCCTTGCCCTCTGAAATTCTGCCATTGACCCACAGAGCACACTGCAGGTGTGAAAATCATGTGAAGGTCATTTGTGTGCTCTTTGCAAGAAAACAGATCATCTCCCCAGGTCTTTTAAGATAGTTTTCTTTCATGGAACTATATACCCCTCAATGTCTTGCTACCCTTTGCTAACATCCATGCTTTAACATTGTGTCACCTGGGTAGCAGAGCAGCTCATTAACACCCAAATTAATTTTGTCTGCAAAACACTTCCGTAACCAGAGTCATTGTTGAGACACTCTGGTAGCATGTTTTTACAACTTATAGTGCTAATCCATTGTTATTATACTACTAGAGCAAATTGCAAATTATACTACTAGAGCACTCCAAAGCACCAACAGCTGGTAATACAAGCATTTTTTCCCCCAAAAAGTAGCAAAAATATTTGAGCTTAGCTGCATATGTCCTGTCAGCTTTGGTGCATACCAACCAGCATTTGCTTTACACCAGCCTCTCCCTTCAACTTAACCACAGGCACACAGCAGCTAGGCATGGTTATAGACGAAGCATGAAGATTGAAACCAACGCAAGTCATGAACACACTAGCCAGGAGTGTACAATGCTCTAGCATTCTCAGCTAAATTGACATCTAACATTCAGGAACTCCAACACTTGCTTATATGTTTCATTTACATGTCTATGTCTATTGAAGAAATAAAATTTGCACTGCGAAAGAAACAAATTTGAGTTTACCCGAAAAATTTGCCCTCAAATGAGGATGGTGGGAAATAATGACTTGTAGTAGGCCCATGTGTGTCGTTCAGTCTTTCTTATCTGATTTGCAGTTAATGCAAGAAAACCGGTATGCAATTATGACTTAAAAGAGTAAGCATATAAATGAAACAAATATGCATATTAGATATGAAACTAAATATATTTAAATAGCAGAATAGCTCATTTCATTTATGAAGACAACATAAAACCTGAGTCTACATGCAGCAATTTTGTTATTTTGAAATGATATCATCCTAAATTAATGAAAGTAGTACCAACTGTACACTAAATCATGACTTATTAACCTCAATGACTCATCGTAAATATCCTGATCTATTAGCAACATTGTTGACTAATGTACCTTAAACAACTATCAAACTAATTCAATAAAAAGTAGCCTTAACACTGAGAATCTATAGCATAATTAAAAGCAACGAGACAAGAAAATGAAAGTAAATACAGAAAATATAACTCGAAATGAACCAGAAATGCTTTATGCATTTCAATCAAAACCAGCATTTCGAATGTTTCTATAGTTAAATCCATTCGTTCTGTATTTCCTACTGGGGTGCACATTACAACCATTACAACTTTTATAGTAGCACTTCATCAAAAATATTAAAAACCTCTCTTCGTTCAATCTCTCACATGCAACGTATCTGGCAAATGTTACTCACCAGACCTCCCAGTGGCAGTGCGAGTGACACCCACTGAGCCACCAGCAGCTGCTGTCAATTGTACACGCACAAAAAGCAAGCTGTTACACAATTACCAACACCTTAGGCTCATCCATTTAAAATGCTACTGTGCCTTCACATCCATTCCACACACTAGCATAAAGAAAACCAACAAATAGGTGGATATAAGGATTTACAAGGGTTTCCAATTTGAAACACACTCAAATAATCACAATATTCAATAAAGCAAAGGTATTATTTTCTTCAATATCGGCTGCTCTGACGAGTGAATTTCAAATATGCAATTAACTGACAGAGTTGATTAATAGTAAACATTTTTTGATACTTTAAATTTCATTCAAGCACACTCATTAAAAATCACTTTCATTAAAATGAAAGGAGCCAGCCTGGATAGCCAAGGTCACTACGGCTGGAGGGCCGAAGCTGCCTCATGCCTGATGGGTTGTAGATTCGAATCCCACCCGGGGCATGGATGTTTGTGTGTGCCCTTTTATGGCATGCGAGTTCCTCTACCGTTACCTCCAAAGTTCAAAAAGCAATTGTAATGAGAGTGGCTGCTGTATTATCTAGTAGTTGAAACGCGACCTTAAAAAATAAGAAAGGGGGAAGTAATCAAATTAATCTGAAATATATTTTCTTGGGACAGGTTTTTGACAAATTGATTTCATTTCTTTACTTCCTCAAACTTAAGAATTAAATTATACTTTGCACAGAAAGCAAATGGAAGACTTACATGCAATAATCCCAAGTATACAAAACACGAAAAATATTAAAAAATGTACAAAATTTGTGATGAATGAGCGTGACCAGAGTGATTTAATTTGAAGAGTGATCTATAAAATGCAAACAATACTTAAAATAATTTTCTGAGTGTTCAGTAAATTTCCTATAGCCTTTAATGTATTTTCAATATTAATTATCAAAAAGAAAATTAAAATATTAAACTGATTAAAATTTTAAAAACTCTTAAAATTTAAAACTGATTTAGTAACCTGCCAGATGCAATACATAAAAAAAAAAAAAAAAAAAAAAAAAAAAAAATGTAAAATCCTTGATAATCAAACTTAGTTAAAATCCTGAACTTCAATCATACACCTTATACTGAATCACACTGCCACAACAGTAGCCACTAAAAGCAATTTTCAACACAATGGAAAAGCAAATGAAAGGGAAAATAATGCGTATAATTAAAAAAAAAATAAAATAAAAAATTAAAAGCAGTTAAAGAAACTGAAATAAAGAAAAGCTCACAACTTTTCTTGCAAATAAATTCATAACATATCTTTCATTTCTTTAAGCACAATATAAAACCATTACTCAGATTTATTAAAGCACATTTTGAGCATTAAATAATCAATCAATCATTCTTTATGTATACATTTTTTTCCTATAGAAAGAAAAATACCAAAAAATATTTTTAAGAAGAATCAAAAAGAAAAATTAAAATTGATTGAATGTTTTATGGTATTTCAGAACTTGATACAGGTAAATGATCCAGGACAAACCTCCTTTTATGTTATCAGTTGGTTTACCAAATAATTTAAAGTATGGAACAACCAAAATTATTTTTAAAAAAACATGAACAATTCCATATATGATTAATGCTGTCATACAAATGAAACTAAAACATACATAAGAATTGTTTGTTCATGAGAGACATGTTTAATTGACGCTTCCATTCTGAAAAGATTAATAAAAATGTGCATGTGTATGCAGGATATTCAAAAGTAAAAACAATAGGACTTGGTACATTTTTTGAAAACAAGAGAGAAGAAATTTTAATAATACATTCTCCACGTACTGAAGTGGACTGAAGAAGATGCAGTACAATGAAAACAACACACAACATACACAGATCATTAAAAAGATAAACAATTAGAAGACCAATCAACATTTAAGCATTGAATTGAAGGAAAATATGTTTAATTTAGGTAAACTTCTAAAATGAAGACAAGTTCACACTGCAAATAATTACCAAAAAATAAGCCACATTCATTTCTACTTCCACAAGAAGATATGTCTACAAAGCGAATAAGAAATTTATCTATAAGAAAAGTACCGATAATACAAATTATTTATTTACCTATGAATATTTGTAACATAACCATAGCAAACATATTTGGAATAAGCAAGTTAGCCACAGATTCATAAAAACAACAAATTCATGCATAAGTCTTATCACTCAGTCTCATCAAACTTTCATTCCAAACCACACAACTCATCAATAAAATTTTAAAAAATGATAAAGTTGCACAACAGCACAGAATCAAATAATGGATGGATGAATACAAATAACTTCAAGTTCTTCATTTATCTTCTGTTCAAAATCATCCTCCTCCTTCACTTTCATCTTTACATCTAACAAACATTCAAGACCCTTTTTGCATACTTGCCATTAAATGACGACAACAGGACAACAATCACATGAACTTAGATGGAAAGAAAGAAGAAGATAAAAAAAGACAACAAAAAACTATTCCAAGTTCACAGTGCAAAACTGCTTAAATAAAGGGACATTAAAATAATGTTCCTTTATTTAAGGAAACATTTTCCTTAAATTGTTTTCCTTAATGTTCATTTATTAAAGGAACATTAAAATAATGATACCAACTTTAGAAATATACTATTATAACTTTTGATATAACAGGAGTAAGTAACTTGGACTCACCTCCAGAATCAGCTATTTCCATTTCCAAGCTGCGCATTGGTCGAGAGATGCTTTTACGTTTCGAAGGAGAGTGCTTGAGAGCTGCAAAAGTAACCAAGCCAATAGTTTAGATGAGCAATAACAGTTGCGAAATGAAAAGCATAATGTTCTTCATGAACAAGGGACATTAATTTAGAATGTTTAACCTTCATTTAACATGAATCCATAGCATAAAATTTTGACACTTTTATTTACAGTATTTGTTTGGCCTTATTCAATTAACATGAAAGAAAGTACACTTTTTATTAAACTGAAGGGGGAAAAAATGAAAACATTAAAAGAATTACTACAAGCAATCATTACCTGGATCAGGATGTCCTCATCTTCACTGTTTAAAAACTCGTTATCAAATATAAGTACATAAAAAAATTAACTACAGAGAACCATGACGAATATTTCTGCACTTTACAACCTACTCACAAATGAGAACTATAATTATAGTAAGGAAAAACATTTTCTTAAATAAGATTTCAAAGCAACATAAATCACATCATATTGTAAGCATATCTACTTTATATTACGGGAAACTAAGAGACCTAGTCCAAGTTATTTGCTATTTAGCATAATTGGGTAAATTTTGTCAATATTCGCCACAATAAAATGTTTGTCCCTAGCTCATGAAGCAACATACTGTTTGTAAATCAGAGACAGAATAGTGGGTGTAAATTTCTAAATCAAATTAATCAGCACACTCATTTTTCTATAGGATGCAAATAAAATATTATTCCACTGAGTTCACTGCACTGTCCTGTCTTTGATTAAAACATTTGTTAAAGATCAGTGCTGCGTATTAAACACACAAATGCACGCACGTGTGCGTGCACACACACACACACACACACATACATATTTGTATTAGTAGAGCAAGTCAGAACTGCAATTAGCAACCAAAAGCCTATGGAGCCTTTGTTCATGAAATAACTGAACATCGCTGTTAAGTGAAAATAGGCCAGTTTTCATGAGCACTTGTGTCCTTTCCAACTGCAAGGGAAATACACTATATAACATAATATATATTTATATACATATATGTATATAGATTAACTACAGTAAGACATTTCCCTGTACCGAATAATAGTGCTATAATGCAATGATTAAATGAAGTTGGCAAAAGGTACCGACAAGGAAAATCAACAAATAGGTACGGGTAAAGCAGCAATAGAGAAAAAAGGGTACATTAACACATGGTAATTCATGAAAATTCAGGTCAAACAAGCACCAAAAAGTGCCACATAATGGGAGGATTTACAATGGGTAAAAATTAACAAATGAACAAAATTAAGACAAATAATCATGCATACATTTACTATGTAACAATGAGAGGTAAATCATAATACATCCTGAAATAGCAGCCCTTGATAAAATTGATAAATTCCTTTAGTAAAATGGGATTTGCTGGGGACACTATAAGAGATCCTTATGTATTTGGTCAGAAAGACTTAAGTGCTGGTTAACGTGTTGTTTGAAGGTGGCTTTTTTTATTTTATTCACTGGAGAAGTACTCTTCAAAAGCATACAAATATATATGTAAAAATATTGAATATACAACCTACTCATTTTTAATTCATATATTATCTCTGATAGCAATGGCAGAGTATGTAAATATTTCAAAGGTAATAAGATAATGTTATCTTATTAATGAACAAAAATTGGTTTGTTTGTTTTTCAGTCTGTTTTAGCACCAACTACAGGAGGACAAATAGGATCAAGAAGGAAAGTTTTTCAAGAATTTATAATAATCTGGAATACTACATGAAATCAATCCATGAAATCTGGCCAATTGATATTGAGAACTACACACACACACACAAGGGTCCATTTCTTGTTGGTTACAACAAACATTTACAAAAGCAAGATTTCAGGTATTTACTAAGAACCAAAACTGAACCGAGTTTATTATGCTCTAAGACAGTGTGGTAATAGCATATACCTGAAAAGCATCTTTAAACAAATTTACAGATCAACATGACAGAAATTGTTTTACACACACAACATCAAACACTTATCAGCACAACAAAAAAACACCATGCATGCAAATACATACCAAAGACTCATACTAAGCACAAAAATGTTAAAATACATGTGAATCAATACAAATAAAGAATTCCAATAGTTTTGTACACCAACCCATCAAAGCAAAATTAGTTAGATAAAATAAGTGGTGGCTGCAATTCCACACTAAGATATACCACAGATTTCTCAACCTGATTATTCTCAAATGTTTAGACAACAGACCAATAAAATCACACAGTTAATAAAATTCGTGAGCACAGTCATTGTGAACTTACAACAATAACAATGTATTATCTACTCTGAGAAAAAATTTCAGGTTGAGAAATGAAAACTACAAAATAAAAGTGGAAGAAGTGGTCAATTTTCAGGCTATTTTTAACAGTGGCAAGTGATTTTGTGAGTGTAAGGATGTCAAATCATGTGTCACATTAAGAAAAATCTTGAACAAAAGCAAGCTCATGCAAAACATAAAAAAACTTAATTAAACATTTAACAACACACAATTAGGTTTGTTATATCATTGTTTTAATCTTACAAGTGATGTCAATTGTAAAGATGTTAAATATTGAATGTAGGAAGAACTTGTTTGTTTTCTGATGAGAATAAAATCTTCAACCATTCTAGTTCAAGTGAATTTATCATAAATTATTTGTTGAATGCAAGAAATAATAACGAGATAGAAAATAAAAACAACTTGCTTATATTTTATCATGTCATATTGTATGTAATGGATTCTTGAGTGAGAATGAATTCAGTCATACATTATACATAAGGTTTTGGTGTATTATTTAGTAATTGAAATATATGTAAAATCAATAATAATGAATATAGTATGCAAGACATGTAAGTAAAAACACGCAAGTCACAAAAGAAATAAAAAACACTGACAATAAGATCAAATTTTAATCAGAAGAGTACAACCGATGCAAAACAGTTCATTCAGTAAGAGCATTACTATGTTAATAAGGGCAAATACAACAAAAAAAAAACAAACACAACCAATAAATTCCCAAATTGGTAAGGACAAGCAAAATGGAAGAAAGTAGGTTAGGTCACTTAAATCTACTGGACTGATATCATGATACTGGCAAATAACTGCAGAAATGTATGTACAACAAGAAATATTAAAGCAAGTAGTTTGTTCCACCACCTTTACCAAATTCATGAAAAACCACAATGGTTACAGAGCTCAAGAACCCTTTCACTGTTTCCCTGTTAGCAATTAACAGCAAATAAAATAAAGAGGAAACCACAAAATAAACATCACAACTGATGTACAAAGCATGTTTAAATCAATGGACTGTGATAAAATAGGCAATCTGTAAAGAAATTATAGAACCATTGAAGAGCATGCTCAGAAAAAAATAGAAAGGAAGCAGTCCAATCAACAATCAGGCATCCCAACGATTTCACCCACACTTAATACCAATATTTTCAGAAAATTTAAAAGGGTCCCTAATTTAACACATAACATTAATAGTCATCATTTTGTAAAGTATTCGAATTATACAAGTCAAAAAGATAATTCTAAAAAATTTTCTATACGAGTCATTGAGTGTCTAACATATTTCTTATTTTGTGAGCATACAGTCGGAACAATTCTACTCAGTGCAAGTGAATTACAGAACAGTTAACTTCAACTTATGAATTTGTTGCCACTACATAAATTTTAATTGCAAGTTTCAGGAATTCAAACTTCCATTGGTAGTTAAGTATTACAATAGGCAACCCTCGCACTCCAAAATGGTTGTAATATAAACTAACTACAACTCGCTCTGATTTTATGTTCTTAACACTTATACCTTTATTATCAATGCCTCAAAGCAAAAAGTTGTTTATTTATCTCAAGAGCAGAATATCAATTAATGTTGCAGTTAAACTTGCTTCAATGCATTTAATGGATTCAAATGCTATTTCTTTACATTGAAATTGGGAGACATTTTGTCAGGTACTGCAGTTTGAAACTTCAGTACTGTGTACAACCACAAAATTGTCATTTTTAGAAGCAATATTTAGTCAATCTTCTTCTGTTGCAGAATTCAAAGGGGAAAACATGGAAAGTGGTTTATTTCTGCATTCTTTGCACTGAAGTAATTTAATTAAGTAATTAAATTTATTCATTGAAATCTGATACATTGAAAGAGTTTAAAATGACAAGACAAGTACATCGTACGCGAAAAACACATCACACTGTATACAGTGCCTCACATCAGAAATAATTATTTTCTCCTCAGATAGAGCAATATTTATAACGTGCCTGAAGATGCAATAGCTTTTTGGATGAAAAGAGAGTAGTTTTCCCTAAATTGAACATGCAGTTCACACAAATGCTGATGGCAAGTTCTTATGAATGCTCACAAAATATTGTGGAATGATTCCTGATTCTCTTAAGATTTTAAGGAACGAAATGAGCAAATCCAATAGCCTTTTTCCAGTGTAAATTAGGATTCATGCTATTTACAACTGTCTCTTGTGAAATGTCTGAAGAACAAATCTGTATCTCTTCTAAAATCTCTTTCATGTAAAATCTTTTTACAGTACTGAATCAAACATGATATTAAATTCAGCTACTTTAAAAATACAGTCCACTCGTAGGCCTCCCAGAGTTATTTTTGCAATTTAATTAAAAAATATTTCACCCCTTTGTTTTGGAATATCTAACTATTATTGAACTAAATTTAAATTTTGAGAAAATAAATAAAGCACAATAAGTGAAAATAACTTTTTTCAACTACACCTACAACCGGACTATATCTATTACCAAAATATTGAAATGATCTAATCTTATAAAAAAATGTTTAAAAAATTTTCCTGCAAAGAAACACACATGTAATTACCCCATACATGCTGCATTCCTTCACTGAGAGAATACAGTAAACAAATTATGAAACAAAGTCATGAAGGAAAAATTAGAACAAAATTGAAGACCACCAAGACAAGATGCAGGTGGGACTTATAGGTATGCTAACCATTAAAATGCTGGCAAGTGTTCATCACTATATTCACTATATAATGCTAAAATCACTCACTGTATTTCTCAATTTATTAAAAAATTTTAAAAATATTTTATGAAAAAATTATTTTTTTCGTTTTATGAAAAAAGGATTATGAGGATTATGACTCAGTCATCTGAAAATACCATTAACTATTCTCTGGTAATGAACAAGAACAATTTCAGATATTAAGGATTCTGTAATCTGCCCCATATATTGAATATCAAAAATCTAAAACAAAATAAATGGCATATCCCCTTTTAAATGATATTTATCAATGTTTTATTAATAATTTTTCAACATTCACCAATTTCATTTTTCTAGCACTTCAACAAAAAGGGATTTAGTCTTAAGTATATCCTGTAAATTGGAAAGAAATTAGTATGACAAAGGTTTATTACAAATTCTTATACTAACACTTTTTTGAAACTTTTGCAGTCTAATTAGAAAGAATTCAGAGCGATTGCTTGAACGATGATAAAAAATAACAAACAGATGTCAAAATGAATATTTTGCAATAAAATACATCCTTACATAGAGCTCTACCTTGAAACATAATATTAATTTATCAGAAATTCCATATACAAGAACATGCTGTGTACAATTAACATACATATAAGCCCCACAGTACAAAGATATCTAAGAAGTCAAGCAGGAAAAGAAACAGAGACAGTTGTCAGCTTGGCGAACTTGCCATTACCTATGTAGCTCGTCACCAGTGTTCTGAATTTCCGATGGTTGCCTTTAATCTCTGGCAAATCCACTGCAGCCAACGTAACCAACCAACCAACATAAATGGTGGTTTGTATAGACAGAGGGCAGCACAGGCAGGCACAGAGAAAAAACACAGACAAAATAAGACAGTACAAAAAAATAAAGAGAGAGATAGAAAGATGACAAGATGTGTCCATACTGGATGAATTTAATGAACTGTAATATTCTTGTAGTAACATAGCTCACTACAAATCATTTATCTTGCTTATATTAAAATTATCCTTTAATTACATTTAAGTCGAGAATCAAGCGACTTCGAATTTATAATTAAATACATGATGATCCTTCTTAAGAATTTAGGGTTCAAATCTATAGAAGAGTAAGACAAAGAAGAAATCCTTACAATGAAGAGTTTCACCTTAAATTTTTTTTAAATGGGGCTCTTCAAGAATTACAACTGAATAAAAAAATTAACAAATATATACACAATTTTTCTCAATACTGATAATAAGGATGATACCTCAGCTCATCTCACAACGAATCAGATAGAGCCAAAATCATATCTCGCTATTGTTGAAAGGGAAAGTACATAAGTATCACTTAAACATGATGAATATCTAAATATATGATACTAACATTCAAGCTATGTTACTCCAAAAACATCAATAAAACCTGTGAAGAGACAATACTTCCATAACTGCCCAAAGCTTGAATAAAAATTTGGAGGTAACATTCAGTACTTCAGGTTCTGAACAGACAACACACACTGATATGTCCAAAACACATCCTCAAAGCATGAAATTGCCTCAAACCGAACAACTGAACATTGACCTTCAAACCACTAAAAGAATGCATACAAAATACTCTGATACCAAAATTGGCAGATGGTGCAGAGTAAATTTGTAACTTATATTCCAAAGAGAGAAAACAAATGATACAAAGTAGCATTTCTTACGAGAAAAAATTTAATTTCTTTGTAAGCCATGAAATTATTACTAATGTTGGATGGTACATACAATATATCAACTACACACAATTAAAGATTCTAGCAAATGACATGAAGCTAATGCTCAGAATAATGAAAACAAAAGAAGTTCAGAATATTATTGTTCCTAAAAAGACTATAGAATTTGATAAAGATACAGGTGCATTATAAACACTTGTGTATGAAAAATATTGAAGCAACTAATCAATTTACGTTGATGAAAGTCATACATTTAACATCTACCCAATTGATTAAAACTTCCAATTGAGTTTTAAAACTGCAATAATTCTGATATAGTCACCATTAGCCAATTTTTCAAAATAACGTTTAATTTTAGAGGGAGGAAATAAAAATAATCTACCCATAAAACACACTACAGGAGCACAACTACATACTTTTATATAGCCTTTCAAAAAAGGGGAACTCCATCCACCCATAAAAGACAAACAATTAAGATGTTGCAGCATATGCAAATGTACATGAGGATTTATGGAAATATACAGAGGAGTAATTTCTCTATCTACACAAATCCAACACCACATACAAAGGTGATAACACTCATTGAGGGTGAAATTACAGACGAGGTTGACACCACATATTTCAGAAATAATAATTCTTCCTGAAAGAAATGTCTCCTTTTCCACTAAAACACATGTTCATATCTTAATTACAACAATAACTGCACATTAATTTAAACAGACATTAATTTAAAACAAAATAACATCTTACAAGAATTATATAAATTCTATCTACCCACCACATTGATCTACACATTTCTTCAATCGGAACAGAAAAGTGATTCACATTACATTCATTTCTTTCTTGAAATGTAAAGATATATAGCAAATTTTTGAAGTATTTAAATAGTTACTTGTTATTATTGAAAATGTATTAAGAGAAAAGAGAAATCTTCATTCTTGCTACCTCAGTGGTTTTATTCTCAACTTTATAGGTATAAAATGTAAAGATAAACATGTAAAAAAAATCATCAAGTACATTCTTCTAGATTTCATTTAAATTAGGGTTAACAATGTAGAACTTTTAGTTGAATCATTTTGCTAAGTGTATCAAATGAAAGGTGAAGATGCCTTAAAAAAATTACATTAATTATTTCTTCACAATTGCTGAAGGAATAGATATAATTTCATAAAACAATAGTAAAGATTACTAGTAATATAACACAATTATTTAAAATTATTAATCAGGATTGTAAATTTTTCTTTTGGTTTTAGAACAAAGTTGCAAACACTTGTGAAAAGTACACATTTTGTCTGATATGTAATCAAGAGCAAGGAATTAGAGGTTATTTTGGGGAAGTGTGAAATAGTTTGATCTCCCCATCAGTATTCAAAATTTGAAGAGAGGGAGAGGGAGAGAGAGAGAAAGAAAGAGAGAAAGAGAGAGACAGAGCGAGAGAGAAAGAGAGAGAGACAGAGCGAGAGAGAAAGAGAGAGAGAGAGAGAGAGAGAGACAGAAGAGAGCGAGAGAGAAAGAAAGAGAGCGCGAGAGAGAAAGAAAGAGAGCGCGAGAGAGAAAGAAAGAGAGCGAGAGAGAGAAGAAAGAGGAGAGAAGAAGAGAGCGAGAGAGAAAGAGAAGAGAGTGCAGAGAGAAAGAAAGAGAGCGCGAGAGAGAAAGAAAGAGAGCAGAGAGAGAGAGAGAGAAAAGAGAGAAAGAGAGAGAAAGAAAGAGAGAAAGAAAGAGAGAAAGAAAGAGAGAAAAAAAAGAAAGAGAGAGAGAGGGAAAGAGAGGAAAGATGAGAGTGATGAAAAAATTAAATATAGAAGGGAATAAGGATATCTGAATATCTCTCTGTACAGGAGTGAGTTCACAAAAAACAACTTGTTATTCCTTGTTTGATTAAAAAATGAGAAAACAAGTACAATTAATAATTTTCACGGACAAATTAAGAAAACAATTTCTCATTTAAAATTGGGTATGTATAAACACAAAAAATAATATAATTTGATTTATTTTGTAATAACAATGAAAGTTATAACAAAATGACTGGAAAACAAGAAGATCAATACAATGCACAAAACTAAAATAAATAAATAAATAAATAAAAGAAAGAAGCTGGTGATTTTGCGTGAGTATGGCATATCAAGTTTCTTGATTACATACTTTTCACAAAAAACTATCACAAATCCTGGTTATAAATAACTCCACCCTTATTTCAACCAATCACCAATTTTTAAACTTAATTCATTATCAATATTCTCTTTCTTATTAATAATCACAATAAATTATTCTGTTGCAACAAAAAGTATTGTGAGCTGTTTAATTGTTTTGAATATATGTAACCTTAATATTTTCACATTTGAAATGTAATGAAAGGAAGAGATCAAAAAATTTCTGACTTTGCCATTTAAAGACCACCCTGTTGAGTGTGTACAGAAAAAAATAGTTCAATTTTAAAAAAAATGTTTTATTCGAGGTTTTCAATTATCAAACTAGATAAAATTGAAAATTTTTAGTTCCTTAATCATATTTACATTTTCAAATATTTAACATTTACAGCAAAGAAAACTAGAAAGAAATGAAATTTAACCAATAAATCATCCATTTGTTACACTCACATATAAGATTATCTTTAAATCTTATTTTTTTTCTATTTAAGCTGATTTGTTATGTGAATCACAATTCTATTCTACACAAGAGCGCCAAACAGTTTACTTTAAACTTTTTAATACCCAGCTGCACTAATTTCATGGAGGAAAAATAACTATACACACTACTTTGAATTAATTTATTTAAAAGGAAAATTAATTAACATCTATTATTTTGATTATTTATGCTTTGATAACACAAACAATCAAACTCAAAGGAATTGTGATATCACATATTGTGATTCTAGTTTTAATAATTTAGGCTGCAAAATAACTGGTCATGTAACTGCCTTCTAACACAGGGTCCTTATTAGTAAGCTCTGATCCATTTGCACAAACCAAAAATTAGGAACAAGTTTTCTAAAAAACACAAAGCACTTTCTCCCCATTAGAGTGAGCACTGTGAATTTGACAATCAAAAAATAATTTTAAATGTCTCAAAATTACACATTGTCATTATCACAATCTGTTAGATTATAATGAATGAAAATAATGCTCTTTCTGTTCCACATAGCATTCAAATTATTCCCTAGAACTATATCCCAGACACTTTTTAGCAAATGACACCTGATCTGACTAGCAATGATTAAAGAATAGATTTTACCCTACTTTCCATTGAAAATAATGCAGCAAGCTCAAAAACTGAGTTGAATATTTGACAAGCATTTACAGAGAAGAAAGTCTTCTTAGTGTGTTTTTGCTATCTAAAAGTTTGCATTGTGAAAGCTCTCAATAATGTGAATATCTATAAATAACTGATACCAGGAAACATAAAATGTTTCATTGTATATGAAAGGTATTAAGATCTTATTAATAGTAGAGTAAAAGCAAAAACTTCAAATAGCATGCGCAAAAAATTCAAATATCAAGTTACAATGATACCCAACCACACAGACATAGCAACTGTAGTCACTTTATTTGAAAATAACACTGTGATGTACTGTAGTGTACACTCTACATCTTAAGAAATGTATAGAAAATTCATTTATCAAACTATTGAAACAAAGATAAAAAAATAATTTCTTATATAAAATCAGGTAATTAATACAAATAAAAAATTTCATAAAAATTTCATACCAAATATTCTGCTACAAAAGAAACATTTATGCTGAAAAAATTTCTGGTAACATTATTATGCTATCGCAACTTCACATGACTTTATTCTCTTTTGTAAAGAATCTCACTTATCAACATTTTTAAGCTGGTGATGTTAAGAAGGAAGACAAATAATAAATCTTAAATACTAGAAAGACAAGTTAAAATGTGTGAACATATAAACAAAAACATATAACACATGACTGCTGAAAAGTCCCTTTTTAAATGCTCCAAATTTTACTTATAAAGCAACTCAAACAAACAAATAATTACAAAAATTAACAATTTTTGCAAAAATTTTTTTCAGGTAGAAACAATGTTCTAGGGTACAATGTAACATCTTATATTTCCCAATAACCAAGGATGCCCTCCCCCTAAAATATTAGTGGTGGGCAAGAAAGTTAATCTGCCTTTTTTACTTAACAAAACACTGTTAGTATGCCAAATTATCTAGAGGAGAAAAATCACCAAAAATTCTTACATGCTCAAATTACTTGCTTTGCTTTCCTAACAAAGGATGGACAGTGAAGTTTCAGACATTAATTCATACGTATGATAAAAATATAATAGAATGGGAAACACTGTATACTATGATTGAAAAGTTAAATGTAATGCAAAAAAAAAGAAACAAATAAATAATACGAAATAAAAGAATGTTAATTACCATAAATCTGTCAGATATTGAAAAGATAAATGGCAAGTTTTACAACTGATATAAAAAATTGTTGAGAACAATCTCTCCCAAATTAATAATGGAAGATAATATATTTGACACTGCTTAATCATCAGAGCAAATTAACAATGGTGATTTTTCATCAAAACATTAATTGTAAAATGGTACTACTATACGACACACACAAAAAGTTTCACTCTTGGTAATTGCATATGCTCATACTTACTAAATGAGAAAAGTTTAGGTACTGAAGTGGGTAAAACTCCACTTACACTGTCCAATTTGTTCAGATTCATCTCGCCTTTATGGATCGGTAAAAATTCACGCTACACAGATTTTAACTTCTAAAAATCTTAAATATAAATTAACTTAATTTCCAACAATATTTTTAAAAACACAAGACCAACATCTTCAAAAGCAGAAAGTAAGCTGCAATCACGTCTAGACACATATATACTACAGAATAATCCTCTAAAAATTACATCCGTTTGAAAGGTTAGGCTCTCAAGGGAAGAATGAGAAACAACCCTGTGATAAATGCAAACATTTTTGAAGATTTGAAACACAGGCCAAAATTAATTGGAAACAAACTTTACAAAAAGCCTTTGTCTAACAGAAGTTCTCAAACTTTGTAAAGATAGTATCCCTCAAATTTGACAAAGTTTAACGTATACCCATGATGAAATTTCAAAACGGCATGTTTTATATTTACCTGACAAAGTTATTAACCAATTTTGAAATATATTGAAGAAAATTTAATTTATATGGTAAATATTTACAAAACATGAATAAAATTCAACTTTATAATCTGGTACAGACCAAAAGTAAATAAGGAGTCTGCGCCTGTTAACTGATATAGAAAACACAGAATTTTGTTTACACAAATATTACTGGAGGGTATATTTTAGTCTCAATTTGATTAATCATAATTACACATAAATAAGAAAACTAAGACTGAATTGTGGAGTTCAGAGATCATGAATGATCAAAATTCTCATTGAGTCAGGTATGCCTGCATGACTTCACAGAGCTCTGATGTCTAGTTCTCCAGTTGAAAGGTTCAAACAAATGTCAGGCCACAAATTAAGCTTTAGTCTTTCTTTTCAAGCTCATTGCAGGTACTGGATCAGAAGCAAAAGTATACTTGTTTCTTGGGGGAAAAAAATCTTCCCATAGATGTTTACACATCCACAACAAACCTATCGCATATTCCTGGAGGTATCCATACCACAATTTGAGAAACCTAATTTAGAATTTTCAGCCTCTGCCCAATAGTTGTTGGAATTGAAGAAAGAGATCCATGTTCAAGAAACTTTTTACAACTTCTGATAAAGTTTTCACATTATTTCTATTAAAGAATATTTTACTGTTTGATTTTCAAGAAATTTAATTTCATGTTTAGATCTAGATAAGAATGTATATTGATAGACCTCATACTGCAGTAGCTATAAATGCTTTTTTTTTTTTTTTTCCCTTCTTTTTTTTCCAAAGAATTTAATAGATATAAGGCATATATTGAACAGAACATTGGTTACATATCCATTTACACATAATTCTATGAAATGTATTTGAATAGGAAATTTTATACACCAAATACACAACTCACTGCAATAACAAGGATTATAAGAATTCAGTTGCAAACAAGTTGAAGGTTATACCAAATACCAAGGTCATAACATTTTCCTTTCTTTCATACAACTTGAAAATAAAAATGAAACAAACAGCAGTAAAGTTCAAATATCTAGGAGGATATCCTTGATGATAATGCAATAAAGATGCAGACAAATTATAATTCAAAGACAACAAAGATTTCAAAATGAAGAAATGTAACATAGAAATTGCTCATTCTCATATTTTTTCAAACTGAATTATATTTTGTGACTTTGTGAAAATAAGGATATTTAATGTCGTGAAAAGCAAAATCCTCTTCTCAAGAAGCAAACTTCACAAAATTGGTAGAAACTCCAGATAATAATATTTAATCATAATAAATAAACATAATAAAATTTAATCATAAGACAGAAAACTTAAAGAAAATGTTTACCTTCTCACAAACAATTGAAAAATTTAGATATGGATGAGAAATGAAGAATTACAAGAAATATGAAGAACAATAACTAACACTATAATACAAAGCAAGAGAAGAATCTGGAATACTGAAATAGGGAATCCTAAAGTTATTTTCTGGTAAAATTAAATGTACAACTCAGAGTGGAAAAGTAATTCAATATCTAGTATACCTTGTAGTGACAGTGTTTACAACAAAATTATTTCACCAAAACACTTCAAACACATCAGAACTAGTTAAGATTTCTGAATATGAAGGAGCATGAACAGATCATGGTAAGAGACTATAGGTGTTGCAATTTTGAGTAAAAATGAGCAAGAAAATAGACAAAATTGGTGAACTGCAAACAGAAAAATGAAAAATTGAATGTGCAAGACAGACACTGAATGCTCAATTCGGACATTAAAAAAAAAAAAAAAAAAAAGTGTGGAGTGTGTGTGTGTGTATGTGTGTGTGTACATACACACTTTTAGGCTGTTAATGAGGGTATGTTAGTTTAAGATTGTGCGAGAGTAAGAAAGCATGTCGGTGTTAAAGCAAGTGTTTATTTATGACAATGTGTTTATTTGACAACATAAACAGTAAAAACTTTTATGGGATATTTAGGGGGAGAAAAGTTACACTTAGAATTCAAAAGCCAAATAAGGATTCATCTCAGCATTAGTTCAAGATCAAGGGAAACAGAATGCCAATCACAACTGAGAGGGGAGACTGTGCCAGTGAGTGTGTAAGAGGGTGTAAACATGAAAGGGTGTGAGAGTAAGAAATCGTGAGAAAATGTTAGAGTGCGCAAGTGCAAGAGTGCATGAGTGTAAGAATGTGTGTGCAAGTGAAATACCAAATACAAGGCTAATCACATAGGGAACTGACTGAACAACTGACTGGCTGATTTTGTGACTGAGTGTGATGAATGACCCTAAGAAATTTGTGAGTGACTGGGCATGGTATATGCAAACACACAACATGCTTGCAATTGAAGTACAACTTGGAAGTTGCCGGACAGTTGTGAAAGAGCATTAGCAACTGAATAAGAGAATACATGAACTTTGTAATAAATTGAATCAAACAACATTGAAGAAGGTAAATACAGAAAACAGTGTGCATATAAACAAATATCAAGTGATGAATCAAGTTAATGAGGGGTAGAAAAGAAAATGTATACAGAGAAGTTATTTAAAATAAGAAAATGTGAGCAGAAAATCTCAACTATGCAATAGACTTAGTGCAATCACATGCATATCAAAGACATAGTCATATACTCATGCGTTCTAAGGCAAGCAAGTTGAGCACATACTAAAAGTCCATATAAATGATCAGAAAAAAGACAACAAGAATACAAAAGAGAGGCTAGAGAAGGTATTAAGACCTTAAAAAGAAATAAAGAAACAGGAAAGAAAGGTTAAAGTACAAAAAGGGAGAAGAAAGTGGAGAAAGAGACATGAATAACTAAAGATGTGCAGTGAGCCACACAAAGAAAGAGTGAGAAAATTTGTTAGGATGGAAAGTAATCATGCGAAAAGAGATGAAGAGAGCCACAAAAGTAAAGAGGAAGAAAACTGAAAAAGTTAGACCAAACAGACAACATAATAGAGGAAGCAGAAAAAATAACTATAAACATAAAAGGAGGATTGAAAGAAATTGTGTTAGAAAAGAGCTGAAATATTGAAGATCATGCATTCAAGATAGTTTATATAGCATGATTTTATAATGGTGACTCTCTGAATACACCATAAACTGTAATTACCATGATCTAATATGGTCCTGTTACAAATGTAGGCTCTAGAATGTGGTAATACATATACAAACACACAATATCATATCATGAGCTGAAAGTTCTGCAATAGATGTAGGAATCCAATCAAAATCACAATGGACAGAACACTTTGCATAATACAAAGTAAAACAAAGTATGCAAAATAGCTAAGAACAGAGAGACAAAAACCTGATCCAAGAAAACCCTTCAATAAGCTTCCATCAAATCTTCACGAGATACTATGCAGAACAAGAATTTCTCATCTCACTTTGTACTCTATGACAATCAGGTTTTATGAAACAAGATCAGTAAATACTACCAAATTTATTATGTTATCATCACATTCTTCAGAAAGTTTTTGGAAAGCATGAACAGCAGAAAAAAGTTTCAATCAAAAGAGCAAAAGGGAGAACATGTACACGTTGAAATGAGTTAAGAAGGAGAGGCCAATCTTGTTACAAAATGAGACAATACTGAACATGATTTTTTAATACCTAATAACAAGATCTCAAATCTGCTGTAATATTTTAACGATAAATTCAAATATAAAAAAATTAATGTGAAATACTACTTTAAGGAAGAGAAATTAAAAAGAGTTAACAAAAAATATATAATTAATTCATCAGTACTATCTACCAAAAAGGCTGAACCAATATAGCACTTATAATTTTGCAGAAAATGTTAATCTGATCACAAGTATAGAAAACAAAACACCTTTCTTTTCATAAAACAATCATAATAAGTAAATAAATGCGGGCGAGGGGGAGGAGGTCATTGATCTCTATTTCATTTTTTATTCTTTTTCCTTTGGTGTGACTGAAAACAGTATTTTTGACTGATCCTTACATGAGTAATACCCATGCCACGAGCTTGTCGATCAAAACCAAAATACAAACTTCACTGTCACTATTGACAAATTTGATTTACAATACCTGTGTATCTTTCCATTTTTCGTTCTTAAGTGGCCTTGCATTTTCCGCTCCAACAAAAAGTGGAACAATTTTTATTTGGATACACAAATGTTATTTCATCTATTACACAAATGTTATTTCAACTATTCCTCTGAAGAGCACAATTTTGTCACAAACAGAACTCAATAGGGAGTTTAATCTTGGCAAAAAAGCCTCTAACAGTAAAAAATGTTAGCAGAACATGTTAATAAGCTTTTATGTTAGGTTTTAAATAGCACATGCTTAGAATAGAATAATCAAATTTTCGGATGTCCAGTATGAAGAATTTTGAACAGATTGTGCCATAAATCGGAAAATTATTAAACAAATACTCATAATTTACAAGAACTAGAATTTTGTTTCAATAATAAAAGCAAACAATAACAACATGAAGGTTAGTTTTTTATGATGGTTGTTAATACTATTTTCATGAGGTCAAAACAGTGCAACTCTGATATCTTCAATAAGAACAAGTAAAACTGAACACACTACAATTATTTTCAAAGGTATTCAGGAGAAATTTAGATAATTTTTATTATTCCATGGACTCAAGAAGCAAGTAAATCTCCATAAATTATTACATTTGTTTCAAATTAAATAAGAAATTAAAGAAACCATTTTCTTAACTTCAATATATGTACACTACAATTTAATTTATCACTATCAAAGGAAAAATTTTAAAGGAAAATTAAGTTCCCTAAATTTACACCCATTAAGAAAAAATATAGCTAGTCACAGGACTGGCACAGAAGAGGACATATTCAAACTAAAGATTAATTAAGATTTTATTATTCCAAAAGATTGTTCTTTTAAGATTTTATTCTTTTTTTCTGTATTCAAAATTCAAGTAGTATATGGCTTAGGGTAGGGATCACAGAATGATGAAAACATGCACAGAATTCACTTCGCCTCATAGCATGTCACTCAGTTTTTAACAGTTTTTGATGTAAAATAAAAATCTCAAATTTAATGAAACCCAAAAAGCAAATACGAACAATGTTTTATTTATAAAATTATTTTGAAAAAAAAAATAATAATAGTAATAATAACAATAATAATAATTGTCAACATCATTATAGTAATTATTACTCCATTCCTTGTAAGTACTATTAACAATAGAACAATTCAGTCATAAACTTTAATACATATTTACGTTAGCAAAACTTAACCATTCTGTGGCACAAAATACTAAAAGCATATTCAAGTATCAAAAATCAAAATTGTAAGCTACAAATCAACTTTTATGTATAACATTGTCCAAAAGACTGAGAAGGACTCCTCAGAAGTGAATAGTCTAATTCTCTTAATAAATGTAATACAACTTATAATTTAGTCATTGTTTATTTCAATTTTATCATTTATAATGAACACTTTATTGTCCTGAAACAACCCTGATGTTTGGAGACACCATTATCAAAATTGCCTTCATTAATTTCCATTTTGGAATATAAACACTGCAGCTTAAATTTAAAAAAAAAAAGTAGTTTCATTAACGAGTTTATATGAGACAATAAAAACTGACAAAAGTACAAACATAACATTAATTTGCCACTGAACATCATGCTCATAGCCAGCAATTTGAGTATATGAGTAATGAATCTGAATAGTAATCTGTAAGCAGAGAATCATTGTTGGCGCTCAAAGTAATGTGATTTGTGCCTGTTACGTGTTCAGAGAAGCAAATGCAAGAGGCATCACGTGTCCTTATACAAGTGCAAAGACAAGGAAAAATTAAAAAGTAAGTGAATTATAAGCTTCTCAAAAGCCTGAGGTAATGGGGCACAGTTTGGGGAATCACACAAGCATTGTCAATCATCAAAAAGTATTTATCATCATATTATCATGAATATTTGGTCAGCGTCCCATTAGAGTGCAAAGAGCAACCTATTCAACCCCGTGCATCTTCAAGCCATAAACACAAGTCATGAAAGAATAAAGATTAGAAAAGAGGAGATAAGAGAAAAGAGAAATCCTTACATGGAGTTTTGCCACGTATGCGTCGAAGCATTGATTGACCTTAAAAGTCAAAAACAGAAATATTTTTGTGGGTCCTAACTTGTATATGGTGTAGCATACTATGCAGCATTAATACAGCACCGAATACCTCAGAAAACTTTTGTTAACTACATCGAAACTTGACACAATCATAGCTTAAAATGTTCCACTTATGCACCGCAAGACATAAATATGAAACCAAACTAGCTGACATTTCAAGTAACTACCTAGAATGACATTCTAATTTTCTCATTCTAAATCTCTAAAAATTTTGAATACAGATTTTCCTACAACTTGTAACAAATAAAAAAGTAGGTATTGCTTCTGAGATATTCTTAACATAGACCTAAGAAGTAAGAACTCCACATTCATAATAATAATTATAGAGTAGATATCCACAGAATTGTATCAATCAACTTGGACAGTTATGTAAGATCCAGTTTCACCAACTAAAGTACATAAACTCGAAGCTTAACTTAATTGCATCCTGCGTAATTTCTATTTAAAAAAGAAAATAATTAACTCAGGATTAATGCAGATAATTCAATAATACGTGAGTATAAATATCCCCTGTCTAGACAAAGAAAAAATGCAAATACAACATATTTCGACACTACCCATCTACTTAATGATATGGTGAAACAAAAAAAAAAAGAGAATATTAAACCTTTTTAAAATTTGCACATTTTAAATAAAATGTTATGTGCACCCACAAATATATAGAAAATGCAGTCAAAGCATAAAAACACGAGCCAATCTACTAAAAAATATCATAATATATTGCTGTTATAAGACAAATTATTGCTACATTTTTCTTTGTAACAATTAATTAAGTATTAAAAACAACCATATCACAGTATGTAACCTACAGTAAATGATTTTATGTGTTAAACAACATACAATACTTATTTCTATAACACAGTATTAATGCTCCACATTTTTTAAAATTCAGTACAAAAGCATGGATTCACTGCACTTCTCAAAAGCCCTGCAAGCAATATAAGGCACAAGAAAAAACAATTGTGTGTCATGTTTCAACACATCACATCAAATAAAAATTCATCAAGTTCATAAATTAGTCTATGGCTGAAAAGATCAAGTTCACTCACAGAAATTAACTTTTAAGAAAGATACTTTCTTTTGATTTTGTAGGTAAACATTTCTACTTCAATTTCAACACTCAACATTATAATATTGTTACTTCTAATTACTCCACAACTTTACTACAAGTGAACTTGCCCCAAGAAGTGCTATTCTAAAAGCATACTAACTCTTCAGAAAATTAGTTCTGCATTTAGAAAAGGAACTTCTGCAAGAGTGGCCATGATCAACAATATTTCTGATATTTGTCATTTTATTATGGTTTTTATTCATATCATACTTTTAACACAATCTACTGATCTAGACTGCTGCTGTTTGCCAAATATTTCAGCCGTTCTCTTGTGGCCTTTATTTTACTACAATCACTTTTCAACTACCAGAAAATAATTATTACCTTTTTCTATTCAGTCCATCAAACAGAATGGAAAATATTAGTTCAAGGAAACCACATACAGTAAGTTTAATACGATCAAATGAGTTTACAAGTAAAAGCAAGTTCTGAAACACACAGTCTAGAAATAAACTTAGCTTGCTGAGAATTGTGAGTACTGGAACTCTATATTTCGCAAGAAGTGTAGAACAAGTAATTGAATTAATCACTGAATAAACTAGCATGTTCTTAATGAAAGGAATCAAAGCAATTGTACTTTTAACATTCTGTATTCTTTCAGAATGTCGTAACTCACTAGCTTACTTGGAAAAACTTCACTGAATAGATAAAATGTTTGATGCGTGTTTGATGAGAACAGTACATATCAGAAAAACTGTTGACCAAAACCTCAATAATAAGTAGCACTAAGCTGCACTGGATTCTCGAACAAGCATTCCTACATTTCCTGTGCAGTTTAAAATATGAGAAAAACAGGAACCAATGCAACAAATTCACACATATATTCATCTTTAAAAACAAAAACACATAATGGACATTTATCATAATTAGATTATTTTCTTTTCTGGAAACATTTTTGCAATAGCAAACAATGCTCCAATTCTAATTTTCTTCAAAATAATTATTTTACTGATATGTAATTATTGCCTACTACGCATTTCACATATTCTTGATATTCTTATTATATTTAATCAATGTTGCAACATTATAGTTGATTTTCATTACAGAATATTACTGACAATGAACAGCACTACAAATATATTTGAAATTGAAAACAAATTTTTTAGACTTCTTGTCCATGCACAAGAATGTGAAAAAATAGGACAAGATAGAGAAACAAGAAGAAAGAAAAAAAGAGAGAGACACTGCTCTTCAACTTACGTGAGGGAATCTTTTTGAAAACAGTCTTTGACATGAAATCTTGGAAGCGCTGGGCATAGAATCCTGGCCGGTGTACTGATACTGTATCCTAATGAAAATAATTTTAAAAATGTTTTACTTTTGAATCACTTCTCATTCTGAAAATAAATATTATTTACAGAGATATAAAATTAAAGGTAAGTACTAAAAGGAATTAATTTTGTTTGATGTACTTTGCTTAGTCTCACATCAGAAAATAAAAAAGCAACACACACATTCCTTGAAATTGTGAAAGACATGATTCAAGTTTGATTATAACCCTTATCCTAAAATTAAAAAATTTTAAAAAATAAAAAGAAGAAGAAGAAGATGATTTTTTTATGAATACCATGATGTAATATAGTCAATATCAAACTTAAAAAGATGGAATCTAATTCAACATACTGGCTAAAAAATATAAACGTAAATATTAAAATTCAATTTTTTGAAATTCTCTCACACAGAATGCCACTCCCAAAGACAGTGGAAATTGTTGTGAATACCTGGTTGAAGGTTTACTTGTCAAAAATTATGGTCACCACTATGGAATATGCTATACAAATGGACTAACAAGAATGAAAAAGTGAGATTATGAAAACTGACTTTACGGTAATTGGAATGAGGATAATCGGTAATTTATCAGCAGAAATATCTAACACCAGTGTTCCACCTTCTGAGGAATATGTTTCAGAGAGAATAAAAGAGGAGAGATGGCTTCATTTCTGTGTCCCCTGTTCATCTCATTTAAATGATTTACAGTGAAACTCCATTTATACAGTTTCCACTGACATGTTTCCCAGGAAAATTCCTATATACCAAGGTAAATTATTTCATACTCATTTATTTTACATTTATATGTTTTTCATGCTTATATGCCCATAACAAAAGTCCTTTTCAGGCTGCATTCATATAATAATAACATAAGTTAACACTAAGTGAGAATGATTACTCTATCTTAGAGGAACATAAGAAATCTCTGTAGTGTTTAGTGTTAAGGTTGTTTAGTTTTGTTGGTCCACAAGGCCTATAAACTCTTCATTTTGAACCTTTGAATCAATGTGATTGGTTGGTTATTTCATGTCGCCCATCAATTGCTATGATCATTAGTCCCATAAGTGTTGTGCATGTTTTTATCGAAGGAGGTGGCAGTGAGCTTCCCCTACTGCATGTTATGATTATGACTTGCACATTAGCTCTTTGGGTTTTCCCCAGCCAGGTTACTCTCAACAGCAGGACACTGCCCCCAGTTGGGACAAGTTCTAAGCTCCCAACTGATGTCCAGCCATGTGTGGTAATGTAGTGCAGGTCACTATAAGTGTGTCTAGAAGGGTGAGAAAACGACAAGGAACATGAAGGAAAGATTGCATGCGTGATTCTTGCCTTACAGACTGCCTGTCTCATAGGCCTTGTTTTCAGTTAAGCAATTTTTTCACTTATACATTTTCCTCTTCAGTCCTCTGAAAAACATATAGATGAAGTTTCACTGTAGTTAACATTTTGGTTCCCCAGAACTTTGTTAAAATACATATGTTAAGGATCTCTCAGTAAGAGCAACACAGGTACTCTAAATACTCATAGCTTTCTCCAAAAAAAGTGTTTACTGGAACGAATAAATGTAAGTCAAAAAAATTGTTTGTTGTCCTTTATCAACACTGAAGTTCTAGAGTTAAGGTCTCTTTTTAAAAATGAGAAACTAAACCCCAGTTTAATGCTGATATTTTGGCTCTTTATGAAGCCTTCTACAGGCTTGGCAATGCCATTTGTGATGTGTGGTATTGAAGAAGGCTCCTAACAGCTCTGACACACCATTAAACATATTTTTAGCCTCCTTCATGACAATCTCAAGAACCTTCTACAAGTAGTAGTTAATTTAAATCCATGAACACACAACAACGAAATCACATGCAACAACTAAGTATGAAGTTTTGGAAACAAGAATGAAAATAAAACTCTTTATGTCATAGTACAGATAACTCCTATCAAAAATTATTAATTTCCATATACCATATTTACCCAGACACATAGTGACTGAATGTATGATCCCCTACTTTTGAAGAGGCATGATAATTTTTTTCATTCTTAACTAATTCATATTATTCGGACAAAATAAAATCCCAAATCGACTTATTGTCTTCAAATTGTCTTTTTCATTAGGTTAAATAATTTTGTCCGAGGTATCACTATTTTCTTGTTCCTTATCACCATCACCATCACCATCATCATCATCATCATCACCACCACCACCATCATTTGTGTCACTACCAACTTCATTTTTATCTTGCAAGTTTGTTTGTTTGTTTTCTTTCTGGCACTCCTCCCTATATCAGGTCATCCTCTGACTTTCTAGGTTCCTCTGAAAGTGTTTATCTTTCATCTGACACAACCTAAGGACATTCTCTTCTCTATTACCAGGTTTTGTTTTGGTGCTCTTATTGACAGCCTCTGCTTCTTTAACAATCATCAACTTGAAATTTGTTTAATGTTTGTGTGATCAAGTTGTGACCTGCAAACAGGGAACTCATTGTTCTGTTTCACAGGTAGCATAGGAGAGCAGCAAAAATCTCAGCAACATTTTTATTCATTTTTAAGCTGTAATTCACGTACTACAAACAATACCATTTGATTAATATTGCCTCTTTACTGGCCTGTTGGCCCAAACAGCAAACAGTGGCCCAGCAAATTCATGGCAGATGCAGAGATACATCCATGAATAACATTAGATATTATAGATATGCTATAGTTTTGCAGTCCAGTCACCTTGCAGGTTATTTTTAGATCAACATTCAAGTCATTTGAAGAGGAAAGGCAGGGTAAAAAATGATCCCAACCAACTAGGCCTAATCTGTGAATATAAGATGATCCAACATTCTTATAAAATTGAATTAATTTATTTAGAAGAAAAAAAAAGGCCAACTCTTTTTACATTCGGGTAAATATGGTAATTGGTATTAGTTTAATACATGGATGAAACTGACTGGATCATGGAAGGAAGACAGCTGAAGTCTTTAAAGAAAGTAAAATAGTTCAAGATATCTTTCAATTAAATCTAACTACCACAATCAACAATTTCTTTAGTGACTACACAACGTTCAATGTTACATAACTTCAGATGCAACGAAAAGATAAATAACTTACTCCATCATGAATCATGGCCTTCCATGTATGTTCAAGCTTCTTTTTCAGTCGATAACTTTGGAGAATATCAATAATACCAATGAAAAGCAAAAGGCGCTCTCCACGTGAGTTTCTAGCAGGAATACCACCCGGCCTATAAAAAAGTTCCTCCATGAAAATTCATAGTAACTTTAATGAAAAGTACAGATTATTTATTAGATAACACAATAAAATGTTTGATTTGCATTTGAACACTATAGATTATACAAGAAATCAATATTAAACTGACAATGTACAAGTTGTGATCAAAAATGTCCAAATTTATTCTCTACTTTTTTGAGCAATGAAAACAATAATCTCTAACATTTTAGAAACGTTATCAAACAACAGCAGTCAAAAGGAGAGAAGAAAGTTAAACCATACTGTATTCAGTGTGAACATAAGCATCTTCTTGAGAAACCTATTAATACCACTAGTCTGCTTTACTAGTGTTTCTTTCCAACAACCTATACTTTTCTGACCCAAATATGGTGGACAGCATCAAATAACAACCCAATGCTCTCCTTACAGATTACTGGGTCATGTAAATACTTATGTTTCAGTGAATAAAACGGAAGTACTATCAACTTAAGAGTAAATAAATACCATGAACTTAGAGTAAATAAATACCATCAACTTAGAGTAAATAAATACCATCAACTTAGAGTAAATAAATACCATCAACTTATAGAAAATAAATACCATCAACTTAGAGAAAATAAATACCATCAACTTAGAGTAAATAAATACCATCAACTTATAGAAAATAAATAACATCAACTTATAGAAAATAAATACCATCAACTTATAGAAATAAATACCATCAACTTATAGAAAATAAATACCATCAACTTAGAGTAAATAAATACCATCAACTTATAGAAAATAAATACCATCAACTTATAGAAAATAAATACCATCAACTTATAGAAAATAAATACCATAACTTAAGAAATATAGAAAATAAATACCATCAACTTATAGAAAATAAATACCATCAACTTATAGAAAATACCATCAACTTAGAAACAAATGCTATAACCTTAGAGGAAATACTATAAACTTAAAGAGTAAATACTATTAACTTAAAGTAAATACTTTCTCTTGTAGTAAGAACTTGTTTCTCCAGCATATAGTACTTAAAATGATGTGAATAAAATTGAGCCTTTTCTTCATTTCATAAATAATACAGCAAATTTTGAAGTGTGGTGGTGACCACACTTGAGAGTTTTTGTTAACAAAATCACTGATTATAGTTGGTTCAGAACAGAAGAAATTGTGAATTAATGCTTGAATGTGCATATAAAAACATGAATCATATGATAACAATAATTGCAGAAAGAAGAAATAAAACAAGTCTTCTTCATAGTTGTAAAGAGGTGAAGAGATAAAATTTTATAATTTCTAACAATAATATATGTAGATTGTGAAAACTATACAATATTCCAATTTGGAATTAAACAAAATGCAGATTTTCAGTATCAAGTCTGAAAAGGAAACTGCATACCCAGCTATTCTTAATACAAGTGGGTTTGTGAAAAACAGAACCCAAGTATGCAGTTTCCTTTCTGCCCTTCACGCTCAAGTTGGAAACTTGTTTATTGCTATAATGTGATTTTCAATATTTTTCCCAAACTGCTTTTGAAAAAGGTGAGTATCGTTCCCAGAAGTTTCATCAAAGAAATTAAATGTTTTTTATGCAAGAAATCTGAAAACACCACACAACACACATACCTCACAGGTCTCAACACAAGATGGGTATGAACTCATTTCCCAGTATTCTCCAACAAGTATTTACTTATTTTCCTAGAATTTCCTCTCTAGTAAAAGTAGTACAAAGTTATTCATACAAAATTAAGTAAATGCTTTTACTACTTACTTCAGACTTGAAGTAAATAGTCAGTACACACTACATTCACACTACCCAATGCGAGATGAAATTGGGCTGAGATCAAAATCAATCAACCAGGCCCAGCTTCTCATGCAAAGTGAAATAGAAATTTTTATTCCACATCTTATTCAATATAAAATATTGTGTCAATGAAGCTCCCAAATAAACAATGCAATTAACACTAGTTTTCTCTTTGTTTCTGCTCATGTGAACACACTTATCAACCTGAACTTTCAATTTGCATGATCATTAATGAAAATAATTCTTAACAATGAGGAAAATAACCAAAAAAGGAAGGTGAATAAAGTGTAGTTTATGGCAGCTATCTGTTTCAAAAATTCTCCTGAAAAGATATATTTTGAAGTAGGTGAAATTCAAACGCGATATGTGAATGGCCATACACATTACTGGTATTCAACAGACTCAATGATTGGTGAAAGCCACAAATAACCAGTAGCGTAGTCCCTAAGCAAGTCTAAAAGAGAAAGGATCAGAAGTTGAACCATCTCACCAGAAGCAACTTGTTGCTTTCTCCATTCCTTTTTTGGTTTTAACAACTTTCTTTAATTTATTTAATAATTAGGGTGAGGGACCCTTAACTATTAAGCATAGAGATGTCCATGAGTGAACTAATGAATAGATAATAAGAATAATGATGGTGGGCTGAACAATACCAGAAATGTAAAATAATACAGGAAACAGAATCTCTATAAAACCTGCCAAGAACTAGCTTTGCCCACCACAAAAAAAAATTCCACATGAACTGGCAGGGGATTGAAGCTGGGCCCCAGCAATGAAAGGTGTATGCACTAACCATTAAATGCCAAGAGCCCCCACAAGCTTTCATTAAAGTACCTGACAGTTCTTGAATTAAAGTTAGCACCAACAACGGAAACCATGATTTCAATTGTATTAAAAGAAGTCAGCAATTTGAATTTTTCAGCTAGGGACTACTAAGTGGGAGCATCGGTGCATATACGAACCATAATTGCATTTCGCATCAATGTTCAAAGAACTATTCATGAATGCTTTTGTAGTTCGGTTCAAAATGTATTTTTTAATTAGTTTTACAGACAAAGTTGCTAGAAGAATTACATTCATCTCACAGACAAATGACACTCAGCATAACCTCAACCGACTTAAGAGAGGAACCTCAAGACCATTTTGATCACATCCTGTACATTTTAAATAAGAAAGTAACTCACGGTACATCTTCCTCTTCATCAATTGGCTCACTTTCAGCCTGAATACTCTCCATTGCTGTGGAATGTGCTACTAGTCGCTGTCGATTTATAGATCGAGAACGATTGAGAGCAGTAGAACCACCTGGACGAGAACCAAAGTCACGCTCGTTATCAACTGCACTAGCAGACGAACCCTCCTCTGCTTCGCCACCACTTGTCTCTCCTTCCGCAGCTTTGGCATTAGCGGATCTTCTTTCCTGTTGGCATGAATATACAGGTTTGCAATAATTATCCACAGAAAAATAATCATTCTGAAACTACGTCAGTTAATTTAGTGGAGCTACAATAACACATACTTTCTTCTATTATTTGTAACAGAAATTTAGTAATATTATAATTTTGCAAATGCTGATTCTTCATCCTGTGAAACATGCTCTTCAGCAAAAGGAGAGCACAAGATTCAACTTTAAAAAGTTCACAAGTTTGAGGCCATCCATAAATTACCCGAGGTCTTTAGGGAAGACGGGGTCAAGTGAATCTCACCTAATCTTACGTGGGGAGAGGGGGAGGGGGGGTCTTGGCAAATATCACATACTTTTTTCGCTAAAAACAATACTAAATTGCAAGAAAACTGTGACAATTTCAGTAAAACACATTTCTATACTAAAATATGGCTAAATCTTGCACAATAATTTTTATCGCGGTTATGTGAATGCTACAATAAATAGCATAGTATACTGAGAAAATGAATCTAACAAAAATTACTGAACTTCTTATCATTAATGAGATAAATCTCATTACCTGTATTTTTTACAGAAATTTTTAAGAAAAATTACCAAGCGTTTTTAGAAGTGCAATAACATTCATTGTAATTCAGTCATTATTTGCTAAATACTAGTCATATCTAGTCTTAAATAAATATAATTAAGCAAATTATATTTTTAAAATAAATCCCAATGCAATCAATCACAAATTAACGTATTTACATTAAAAATATGTATTTTGAAAAATCTCACACGAGATGAGAAGGGGGAGAGGGGGTCGAGCCATATCTCATGACATCCTACCAAGGGGGTAAGGGGAGTCAAAAAATCTCCAAAATTGCCTTGCGTAATTCACGAACTGCCCCTTTCCACGAAAATTGGACTTGTGCCACATTTTAAGTATGCTTTATTCTACTCCTGGAAAAAATTTAAAGAAAAGAAATTTTCCTCCAGGTACCTTGGAAATCGAACCCCTGCCTTCAGATTTGTAAGCCAGAGTGACATGCACTCGTCTGTCAGGCAACTAGCACGATATGTGCAAGCTTATACTTAATATTTATGAAAAAACAAGACAAAATTACCATAAATTGACTCAAATTACTCCAGCACTTAATCTTTCAAAAAAATGTAAATGGAAAAAAAAAAAAAAAAAAAAAAAAACATAAATAAAGATTTAATACTGACAAATATATTGCATTATGCAAGAAATTTCTATCTGCAATACTGAAAATGGAGAACATATTCGCAAAAATTTTTAATATTTGTAATTTTTGAAACTACAGACGTTTTATTAAAAATCTGACCTACGCCATATTATTAAGGAAGGTTTGTTCAAGTGTTCAATTCAAGAAGATATTTAAAGAAAGAATTGGATGCCTTTTGGAGAAACACTTGTTTATACTTTTATTTAAAAAATTATTCAATTTCACTCAAAATTACATCAAACCACTTCATATTTCCAAAAAATTGTACCTAGCATTTTTTTAAAGATCAAATTTCATCAAGTATGACTATGTGTAAGTTAGTTAGTTCATCTGTAAGTTAGTAAATCATCATCTATACATTAGTAAGTTCATCTGGTTTCAAATTAATCATAAAAAATAACTGCATTCAGATTGACTGGGAATCCTATGCATCATATTTTCTATTTTTTTTCTTATGTACATTTTAAAAAATACATATATTTGTACATAATTTCCCTTTTTTTTTACAATAAAATCCATTGCTTACTAATTATTAAAGTTAATATCAAGATATGAAAGTTTAATTTTATTTAAAAAGAAAATTGCATTATTTTCATTAGAATCCAAAAAGATTCAGAATCATTTTGCACAAAACAAAGTCACCAGTACACCTAATATGATGTAATGGAATCTTAAATATGGAATATGAAGATGATTATGAATATGATTTCACTCAATGTTGAAAAATTTAAAATTTGAAGATAAAAGTTTCAGACAGAAACACTTTCATCAAGTTCACTTTCATCAAGTGTTATAACTCTTGTTCCAAACCTCCACATACATTCATAAAAAATGTTAATTCAAGTTCTTTAAAATCATTCATAAATATGTACAGTATAACTTTCTCAATGTGGAATAAAGGGACCGGTACTTTTTTTTGTATTACACAAGATTTTGTATTATCCAATGTAATACAGTGGAATTTACATTTGCAAGGACCGACCAACATTTATGTTCACATTAGAGCAATTTCCACGTTCTTCGTTCCTCATTGAGCAAATTTTACAGTATCACGATCACCATAAATATAACAAATTGAATTTGGCCACACTCACCGCTTTTTCTCGAGCAGCTTGGTCTAAATTGTGAATACCGACTAGCAAACTGTAATCCATAATTTTGAAACTTTCCAGAACCTTGAAACAAAAATAATATTTCTGTCAGGGAAATTCATATGTATTCACACAATAGTTCATACTGAACACAACACATATATCTTATTTATACAAATAATGCCAGCAATAATTAACAACAAATCACTTTTCCTTCCATCTGAATGAAATGATATTTATTCAGTACACAAAATAAACTTCACTAGCTGTATGAAATAACTCACCCTACAATCTCTTTGAATAGTTTTTACAAGAGCAGTGTATGTATCTGCCTCCAGTCCTATTCCTTCAGGATGATGATCTATAAAATCAAGATCCTTGAATGTTGGTGAATTCTTCTGTCTCTCTGTCTTCGATGCCTACACATCCAGAAAATACATTGAAATTTACTAATTATAATAAAGAATCATATTAGAGTGCCAATGTTTTAACTGTATGTATATATAGAAAACTTCACCAATTACGATTTAATTTTACCCTGTGTAAAAGCAGTGTTCTTTATTGTACTTATGATAAAATTAATAAAGGTAGAAAATCACTATCAGACCAACAGAAAAGTTGGTGAACTCCTAATATATGGTAAGATGTGCAGAAAGGGAACAACTATTCCTCTAAACCTTACAAGTATTATTTTGAAAGTTGTTGGTAGGGGGCATAAAAGCATAAAAGCAGCATTAATAATTTCAAAGTTGTATTACCTTTCTGCACAACTTGGTCTTTTTATTCACAAACTGTGTTATATCCAATGTAATAGTATTTCTTTTATTTTATAAGGTAATTCCAGTCATGATAATGCCATTTCCGGACGATTTGAAATTCAGGAACATTACTTTTGTCTTAAGCAGTTTTGGAGGTAAAAACCAAATAAACAGAAAAATATTTGGAATTTAACTAAAATATAACAAGATCAATTTCGAAAGCTCAACAAAGTTGATGTTACAAATAATCCCCTTTAGCATACACCAGAGGCCAACATATCCAATATTATTCCATGAAATTCTATTAAATAACTGAAGTAGTTAATTGGATCCGCATACAATCACAACAAAAATAAAATACACTGGAAACAATTCATAAATATCTTACAACAGGTAGCCATGAATCATGAAGCTCAGTTCCCATCAGAAAAGAGGTCAGTTATTTTGTGGCAAACATATATTGAAATAACAAAAAAGGAAAGGATTTGACACTGTTCACAAATCACATAAGGCCATTTGAGAGAACGAAACAACTGGAAAGAAAACGATCTAAGAAGCAGGTATAAAAGGATGGTGTAGCAATATTCTGTGCAGTGAATACATACACAAAGGCAAGATTTTTATGACAAATACGAAAGTAACTCTTATGTAATTCAATACAGTAAAAATTCAACTGTTATTTCCTTTATTCATCGAAACAAAATTTTCCCTACTTGAGGATTAATGAGGCACCAAAATATGTCAACTTATTAAAAAGCATGACACTTGCCCAAGAAAATAATTGCTTGCATTAGATTCATAATAAATATTTTACATTAATTTTTTTTTTTTTCATAAAATGTGTCTCATGCATTCACTTCACTAGAAAATCACTCTGAACTCATTAGATGCTTGATGAAAAAGTTTTTATTCAATTGAACAGCAGTCTAAACATTTATGTTGTTTTATTTACTGTTATATTTATCAACTGAATAACTAGGAGCACAAACATTTTCTCATCTACATTTACTTAAGTTCACCAGTTCTTAAGCATGCTTAATGAGTACGTTGTTCTTCACCTCAAGTAAACAAATATTGAAGCACAGAAAGAGGCAGAGAAACCAAGAGATAAAAATATACAAATTAAAATGAAGATTCTGTGGTTAGCACAAAATATTGAATTTACAATATAGAGAATGGATGCAACAATTTTCCACTCTTTGAAATATCTTAGAGAATATTAAAAAAAGTTTCAAATGAAACAAAAACATCAATTCTTTATTGACACAAAAAAGAACAAATTAATTAGCCACCATAATATAAATGCAAGTAGATCGAAGTTTACTGTTCCTTGCTAAGAAGCTATAAAATCCAATCAATATTAATAGATAGTGTCAGGCCACTTGCTTCTTTTTGCATTAATATTTGTGCATTTAATTTTTTTAATTACCTTTGACTTAAGTGGTGAGAATCAGGCTATCAGACTTGCTCTTCAATCTACCACTTAAATGGAAATTTGCAAGGAAAACTATCACAGAAATTTTACCAACATTTTAGTAGTCAGGTCAGTTTGTTGTTTTTTAACAAGGGCCGAAAGGTTTTGCTGTCCTTTAAAGGGAACACATGTATTTTTATTACTACTGTATTTTAGCTCAATATGCCCAAATCTTATGAGCAACCACGAATTCTTTTGTGTACTTGCCTATTCTCTATTACTATTTCATTTGTATTATGATTCAAACATTAACTTCCCTCTCATAATATTCTGTGACCTGTAATGTTAACATTATTAGTTACATTAGAATTGTATTTATAATATAGTCATTAATAATTGCAATACTTTTCTCAATTTTATTGAAATGTACTTTGTCATAACAACAGACATATGATTGGAAGAGTATATTTCATTATTTTTCAACAGATATAATCCAGCAATTACATGGGTTCCCTAATTCACTATTAAAATCTGAGTAATTCATGCTTTCTGTGTTTTGGAATCTAACAGTCCCAAACACAAAATCATACACCTAATGTAGAAAACATTAAAATTTTTCAAAAAGCCCTAATTTTCTCCTGCACAGAATAATTTCATTAAACTGCTCTCAAATAATTTCATTAAACAAATTTGCATGTTGAACATATTACTACAATAGCTTCTTAGGTAATCAAATAATTTGTCCTCAAAGTTATATTCTGTATCAATAATTTTTTCCAACAAGATCTATTAAGTATGCTACCATATTGGCAATATCAAATGTCATGTACTCACGAACAAATACACATGTTCAAAATATGTACTGGTCTATTATGGGACAATACACATTTGTATAGAGTTGTATTACATTAATCTCTTGGGAATCTGCAACATAGACAATATAATGCAATTGCATGCTCTACTCAATACTCCATACAACATTGGAATTTAACTAATACACACCACATAATATTGCTTGGAAAGTACAGAAAAATTATGTGAAATATAATTTCAATAAGGTACTTGTTGCCAGCACCATAAAAAATATCAACATTGAAAGAATCAGAATTGGAGTAAAAAGAATTTTTGTACTGCAATGAAGTAGTTTCACCTACAATGATGCACATGGGTCAACTTTAGAAGATAATTTTACTAAACAAACGTACTCGTAGTTAACAACAATAAGAGGAGTACCTAAAAATACATAACCCTTTGTGATCCTACATCAAATGGGGGTTTGACATCAGAAAGTTTGTGTTCAGCCCAACAAAGGCCAAGCTGATGGAAAAGCACATTGTGAAGAATTAGAACTTCAAATAGTTAAGAAATATGATGACAAACAACAAGAATTATGTACTCATGTGATTTTATGAAGATTCATAAATCAATGTATCTAGAGAATTACCTTTGTAATAATATATTTGTTTTCTTTCCTTTCCTCAGAACATAATTGTGCATGACGCAAACATTCTTCCAGACCAACTAAAGTAAGTGCTCTTGTGCATTTCTTGGATAAGATAAAATTAACATACAAAATTGAGATGATGCTGAATTTTCTCATCTTACATGGGGAAGACAGTAAAAAATGTTGAAAATGCCTTACGTGATTAGTGAACAGCGCATGAAGTGGAGCTGAATAAAAAGTTTGGAATCAGTGTTACAAGTCTTCCAGAAGTTAGGCAGCTTGTCCATAAGGTGGCAGACTTCACACAATGATTCTAAAATCTAAACTCAAAGTAAAAGATAAGATGATGTTACCATACTGCCAACTGCTACAGAAGAATTTAATTCAGCCTACAGAATAATGTTACTGGAGACCTTAAAACACTTTCTTAAAAAATCAATACGGAAAATACTTTTCCCAGAATGTAAAATACTTTTCCCAGAATTTATTAATAGAATTTTAGGGGAAATCTAATTTGAAAGTTAAAATGGCCAGAAATCGACACAGTAATAATCATTGTTTATAAACATACAAGCAAAGAATTATTCAATGCACACTACCAACACAAGGTTACTTAAACATTGTAGTATTCTCTTAAGGAGTCAGTCTACAAGAGGCAAAACCAACCTCTTTAAAGCATTCCGGACACCATTTTTCTTTTAATAATTCACAAATTTATAATGATTTGTTAAATTATTATAATGATTTAACAAATCATTATGAACTGAAGTTAACTGAACTGAACTGAAGTGATTCAATTATGAGAAAACTATGTAGATAAAAAAGAATGGTCTTTTCTAGCAACAGAACTATGTTTTGGGCAACTTGAAAAAAGTATTATTAATTAAAAATAAACATAATAAGGCTTTTAAAACAGATTGTAAAGAACTTATAGACCTAAGACCTCATCTCAATTGTTCCTTTTCTGTCAGTTTCTTGGTGATCTTGGGGCATATGCTGTCATGGCCCCACAATCTACCCCTGGATAGGAGTTATTTTATACAACACACACTTCTGAAGTACTTTCAACATAAATACATTAAATTAAATATAAAGAGAAAGAAAAGAAAAAATTATCAAGAGAAAGTTTTTGAACACACCTTTCTTTTATAAGTGGATCCTTTTAAATCATACTTTTGGTGTAAACGTACTGTAGAAGGTAGTAAGTTGTTCATTACTACCAACCTCACATTTTTGGAATTGCATTGGTAACAGTAGAGACCAAAAAATTTTGGTAATAAAGTACGGGGGTTCTGGTTTAGATTCTGTAAATAATTTCAAAAGCACATATTAAAAAAAAAAGCTATTAAATATGAAAGTACTTAAGTATCTTCCAAGATAACAAAATACCATATAATATCCAGGTAACAACTTCTGCAAGAATTCGCCTTCTTTATGTTGCACTGTTTTAATGATGAATTCATCATCTTCTGTGAGGTAGAAAATACTGCCACTGGCACCAGGATTTGATAATTCTCTCATAGGTGCACTACACATCGAGATCTATAAAGCAGAAAACATTTAGCACAATGAACTCAAATTCCAATTACTAAAGATTTGAAAAGGAAATTAAAACTGTTTCATGCCTGAACATTGACTGGCTAAAAGTATATTCAGAAGGGGGTTGACATATCTGGAACTAAGAGGTTCAAACATATTAATTATTATTATTATTATATTATTATTATTATTATTATTATTATTTGAAAGTAACTGCACTAAATGCTTAAAAAATGTACACTTACTAGGGCTGGATAAAATGATTTTTTTTTACAAAAATTTAAAAAGTCATATTTTTAAAAATTAAAATCAGATTTTTTATTTAATTCAGATTCTTCTGATTTAAATAAGATTGTTTAAATTATATTCATGTTTTTACTTTAAATTAAAATCGTTAAGTGATTTATTAATTCATTACTTTAATAGCAGAAAAAAGTTTATTAGTTTTTAAATTTATCATTAAAGTATTCTAATTTTATTTAAAAAATAAAGATACAAATACTATATATTTGAGGGGTTGATGAATTCATTGAAAACGTACAACAATGTTACACTTTTTGAGATATTAAATTCTATTTAATAGTTGTGCTGTTATCAAAATATATAGGGTAAATAGTTGTTACACGCACACTTTCCCATTAAACCTTTAACAATCAGTGGGAAATATGCTTCCCACTTAAAACGGAATTTTACAATATAAACATAAAGCAAAAGGTTAATATTATTAATACTAGTAAGATTAACTACTATTTTCATTAGTTTTAACCATATTAATTTTTTTCTTTAACCGAGTATTAATAAAATTCCATTTTTATTACTACTCATTATCTTTAAGATGTATTTTAAGTGGCTTTAGCAAACATATTAATACAAATCTTGAATTATGGACACTGTTGAAGCTTTCAACACGTTTTTCTTGAAACTAGCTAAGTGAGTGTTAAGGGTGGTATTGCTGCTAAATCAGTTTTTATCTACAGACAATTAAATGCTGGATAAAAACTAATTGATCATCTAAATCTATTAGTATACAACTCAACTACAAATGATTTATTGTTTTTTTGTTTCACAAGTTTTTTAATTTTATTGTATATCACATTGTATTTTATTTTCTCAACAATTGTTAAATTATGTGAAAAAGTGTGTAAGAAATATAATATATTCTTTACACCAATTTAAATTTCTTTTTATCTGAGTAATTTTTTATTTTTACAAATATTTAAAATACAAATATACTTTAAAATATTACAAATAATATTGATTTAAAACACTGATTTTTTAAAAATAATCATTTGATTGAAATTACTAGACATCGTGTGTAAGCTTTTTTTTTTTATTATTATAATTATTATTACTAGCAGTAGTAGCTTAGTAGAAGTTGCAGCTACTTGCTGAATGACACTGCACTAGGCAGATTATAAATCCCGAAGGCTTCGGACTCCCGTAGATGTAAACAGTTTATAATGCTTAAACAATTTAAAATGCTTATAGTTTTTCTGGGGAGAATGAAATTAAAAACCAATACTTTAACTAAATTAACTGCAATTACCTTCTTTATTAGTATTTTTGTGAAAAAGCTTAAGCATTTATCAGAATTATATCAGCAACCCCTGTGCATTCAACAAAGCTACTATTACATTTCTTTCAGACATGTAAATGTCTTTTTTGTACATTAGTACATTATTCCCATACAAGAACTGTTTATTACAAGCATTATTAAAAAAATAACCTGCTGAATGACAGCTACGTATGATTTTAAACACTATTTTTAAAATTTAAAAGAAGAGAAGAAAAAGAAAAAAAGAAGAAGAAGCAGAAGAAAAGAAGAAGAAGAAGAAGAAAAACAGAAGAAGAAGAAGAAAAAGCAGAAGAAGAAGAAAAAGCAGAAGAAGAAGAAAAAGCAGAAGAAGAAGAAAACAGAAGAAGAAGAAGAAGAAGAAGAAGAAGAAGAAGAAGAAGAAGAAGTAGAAGAGAAAATCATGAAATATTTAGAAACTATTCCCTTACTGCATCCACATAATTATTTTTTGGCCTCAATACTGAAAAAAGCATTGGAGCTTCCTACATAAATACACCTCTAACATGTCTTAGACCAATGGAGATTACAAATATCCCTAACAAACCAACAATGTGAGCCCATATTCTGGTCAGTAATTTAGAATGGATAAAGTATTAACAAATAAGACTGGAGGGGAAAAAGATAAGGGGGGGAGATAAAAAGGGGAGAAAAAGTTAAAAATTAAGTTAAAAATAATGTTAAAAATAATAACAAAAAATGTTAAATTTATTACCTGAGAATAAGAATTCATCATAAGATTTCACATTTATTACTGAAACATATAGATACTTTATATAGATCAAAATGAACTTACCAAGAAGTCATCTGGTTGAATTCCAAACAGATCTCGAAAATAGCGAAATGCAATAGGTGCATAGGTACGAAAACGAAATTCTGAATAATGATGAGCGGGTGTGTGGCTCGAGCCATCCGAGGGAAAATTTGTTGTCTCTACTGTCATAAAATCTTGCATAAGAAGATCTCTTTCAGGTTTGGAAGCCAAGCCTCCAACAGCATGTTGAATACCCAACTGTATAGAACCCATAATTTGTGATGTTTGAATCTGTAACATTAAACATTTGCCAGTCACCGAAGAGAAAGTAATGATTTGGCTGAAGTTTTAAAGTCAGTAAAATGGTTGGAAGAAAACTCCATCCAATTCACACATTTATGGGAACTATAATCATAGAAATATCAACACAAACACCATTAACAGAAGCAATGAAGATGAAATGCAAATGTAGGAACACCTATAATATTTTCACAAAACATCCAGAAAATTAGCCCAGGAGAGGTCACATCTTACATCTCACAAACATAAAGTTTTATAGGAAAAGGACTCCAAATACAGTATTGTTGCACAGTTATGTAGCTTTGAGGTGTTAGAACATCATGAAATTATATAATTTGGTATATTAATGAAAGTTTCATCTTTAATATCAATTATAGAGTATCAATTTAAATTTGTTAATTCAAACTTAGAAAATTTATCACACATTTGTTCATTCTTAAAATCATATAATTTTGTAGACTACTAAAAGCCCAATGTTGTTTCAACAATGAGTATATTTCAGTCCATTAACATAACGTGTCCACAAACATACAATGAATGTGAACTGTAAATTTCTATGACTATGATTTCTATGATTTTCTATGACTTTTCATATTAACAAGACATGAGATGCAAATTTCCAGAATCAATTTCACTTTTTTTTTTATTTCTTTCTTACACACAACTTCTGCTTTTAAAATTTGTAAGGAGTTGTATTTTTGATATAAACCCTTGCAGCAAGCTTATCAGACCAAAAGAAAAACATCATCATCTGAATCGTATTGTTTATTTCTGATTGGTTTGTGTGTATATTCTCCTGAAATTTTATCATGCCTCTTTGGAGTGAGTCAAATGAAATTAAAATCATCACAAGGGCATGGCACCAGAGGATCTCCTATTCACTGTACAGCTAACATATCAGGGCATGCTAGGGTAACATGCGAGATAAAATCAAATCTTCCAAATTCACAGATAGTCTGAAATGATTTGACAAGCAATGCAATTTCTACATAAAGAATAGGGAGAACGGTTCTGCATAAAAAATTGAACAAAACTGTAAATGAAATGATAAAGCTCATGGTCAAAAACCTTCAATGCAACCTCTCTCAGTTTAAAACATTTACATTGTTAGATAACTATTAATTAGATATTTCTGCTGCACATGTAGTCCAAAATGCATAAAATTTGAACTAAATCAACAAGAACATAGAAATTACATCAAAGTGTATTTACATATTGATGATATTCATCGATGTTACTGATTGTGGATAAATATAATATGAAATATTGTGATATGTTAGATACAATGATAATTATAATAATTATATAAGTGCTGATTCGGGCTATATCAGATGTAAATACTGTTGCCTGTAAATTACTTAAATAAATAAAAATATTATAAATTTTCACTGTTTTTCATAAACACCCATAAGAAATAAAATTGTAGAAGCAACTTCAGTCAATACCTTAATTTTTGCAAATACAAAACAAAATCAAGAACAATCATTACTGCTGCACTTATATATCATCATAGCATAAAGTTAGTTAAAAAAGAGAATAACAAAAGATAATAAGTCTTACCTTCTTGTACGTAATTTCCCCTCCCACTCCCACACGCCTGTGTCCGATTTTCCTCTCTCGCTCCGATTTGTGGCGAGAGATGCCAGTGGGAGTCTTTGGTCCAGAGGCATTTTGAAGAGAAACTGCGGCGGACATCTGAAAAAAGTTATTCATTATAAGTAATACTTGGAGAAGACATTCCAAACGGTAACAATTAATTTTATAGTACTAGCTAATTCATACACAGAATTCACAGCAAAGCAACCAATTAATCATATACTAAGTAAGGATACAATATGGAAATGATGTTTTTGTCAAACATACTCCCATCCAAATTTAAGATATAACAAGAATTATGTCATTTTCGGGCCACACAATATAATAGCTAATGTTGTTAATCTGACAGCATCATATGTTAATTTCTTTGATAGATATTTATCTAGTTTCCAATTTAACATTAAAAAATGTATTTAATTTTACTGATATTAACCTTTAGATGATATAAAATTTCAGAAACAAATTACTTTGTGTATTATCATCACTAGTAAATCTCTCAATTAATTTATGCGATACCAGGTTTTGATGACAAAGACTGTGAAATTAAATTTCTTTTTTACTGATAATTTTCCATATATGTCATATACATCCATACATGTGCTAAACCTCTGATATGTATTACACCATACTGTGAAAATTTAAATGTACAAAGCCAATTGGCATAAGTGAATAAATAAATAAATAAAACACACACTACTATTCCAATTATACTCATATCAAACAAAGGAAATATAACAATGACTTTTCAAATATAGCAGATTGGAACCTAGCATTTTTTTTCTATCAAGATTTACTGTATTTGAGCATTCTTGTATTTACTTTTTAAGATGAAAGTTATAAAAATCAACAACCCTACACATTTTTTGTAGGATTAATTGGGACTAAGAGAAAATTGTACACATATTGTTATGTAATTAACTAGTTGTGAAAAACATAATAACACATTGGAAGCACAGACAACGAATACGAGCTGGATCACAAAACATCCAACTTATTAATATATTCTTTCTTTATATAACTCTCTACAATAATTGTAGATTAATTTGTTCTTGAATACTCAAAACTCCAGTGGTAATGTAAGACTGTCACCATATACCTCAAAATTATGCAACAACTATAAATATTTTGGAAAAAGTATTGTGAAATGATTTAAAGTTCTAATATTGAAAAATAGTTTACATTAAGAATGTAATTCTGGGTTGAAACTTGAAGGAAATAATTTAAAGTTTGTTTATTGTTGGTTTAACACATGAAATTAAATTGATACGCTTCAAACTGCCACGACCATTTCCAGAAAATGCTGTGGAAAGTTTATGTTTAGTGTGGGTCAGGGATGAGGGATGGACATTTTGACGAAAGAGAGAGAGAAGGAGAGAAGGAAAGAGAGGAAAGAGAGAAAAGAAGAGAGAGAGAGAGAGAGAGAGAGAGAGAGGAGAGAGAGAGAGAGAGAGAGAGAGAAGAGAGAGAGAGAGAGAGAGAGAGAGAGAGAGAGAGAGAGAGAGAGAGAGAGAGAGAGAGAGAGAGAGAGAGAGAGAGAGAGAGAGAGAGAGAGAGAGAGAGAGAGAGAGAGAGAGAGAGAGAGAGAGAGAGAGAGAGAGAGAGAGAGAGAGAGAGAGAGAGAGAGAGAGAGAGAGAGAGAGAGAGAGAGAGAGAGAGAGAGAGAGAGAGAGAGAGAGAGAGAGAGAGAGAGAGAGAGAGAGAGAGAGAGAGAGAGAGAGAGAGAGAGAGAGAGAGAGAGAGAGAGAGAGAGAGAGAGAGAGAGAGAGAGAGAGAGAGAGAGAGAGAGAGAGAGAGAGAGAGAGAGAGAGAGAGAGAGAGAGAGAGAGAGAGAGAGAGAGAGAGAGAGAGAGAGAGAGAGAGAGAGAGAGAGAGAGAGAGAGAGAGAGAGAGAGAGAGAGAGAGAGAGAGAGAGAGAGAGAGAGAGAGAGAGAGAGAGAGAGAGAGAGAGAGAGAGAGAGAGAGAGAGAGAGAGAGAGAGAGAGAGAGAGAGAGAGAGAGAGAGGAGAGAGAGAGAGAGAGAGAGAGAGAGAGAGAGAGAGAGAGAGAGAGAGAGAGAGAGAGAGAGAGAGAGAGAGAGAGAGAGAGAGAGAGAGAGAGAGAGAGAGAGAGAGAGAGAGAGAGAGAGAGAGAGAGAGAGAGAGAGAGAGAGAGAGAGAGAGAGAGAGGAGAGAGAGAGAGAGAGAGAGAGAGAGAGAGAGAGAGAGAGAGAGAGAGAGAGAGAGAGAGAGAGAGAGAGAGAGAGAGAGAGAGAGAGAGAGAGAGAGAGAGAGAGAGAGAGAGAGAGAGAGAGAGAGAGAGAGAGAGAGAGAGAGAGAGAGAGAGAGAGAGAGAGAGAGAGAGAGAGAGAGAGAGAGAGAGAGAGAGAGAGAGAGAGAGAGAGAGAGAGAGAGAGAGAGAGAGAGAGAGAGAGAGAGAGAGAGAGAGAGAGAGAGAGAGAGAGAGAGAGAGAGAGAGAGAGAGAGAGAGAGAGAGAGAGAGAGAGAGAGAGAGAGAGAGAGAGAGAGAGAGAGAGAGAGAGAGAGAGAGAGAGAGAGAGAGAGAGAGAGAGAGAGAGAGAGAGAGAGAGAGAGAGAGAGAGAGAGAGAGAGAGAGAGAGAGAGAGAGAGAGAGAGAGAGAGAGAGAGAGAGAGAGAGAGAGAGAGAGAGAGAGAGAGAGAGAGAGAGAGAGAGAGAGAGAGAGAGAGAGAGAGAGAGAGAGAGAGAGAGAGAGAGAGAGAGAGAGAGAGAGAGAGAGAGAGAGAGAGAGAGAGAGAGAGAGAGAGAGAGAGAGAGAGAGAGAGAGAGAGAGAGAGAGAGAGAGAGAGAGAGAGAGAGAGAGAGAGAGAGAGAGAGAGAGAGAGAGAGAGAGAGAGAGAGAGAGAGAGAGAGAGAGAGAGAGAGAGAGAGAGAGAGAGAGAGAGAGAGAGAGAGAGAGAGAGAGAGAGAGAGAGAGAGAGAGAGAGAGAGAGAGAGAGAGAGAGAGAGAGAGAGAGAGAGAGAGAGAGAGAGAGAGAGAGAGAGAGAGAGAGAGAGAGAGAGAGAGAGAGAGAGAGAGAGAGAGAGAGAGAGAGAGAGAGAGAGAGAGAGAGAGAGAGAGAGAGAGAGAGAGAGAGAGAGAGAGAGAGAGAGAGAGAGAGAGAGAGAGAGAGAGAGAGAGAGAGAGAGAGAGAGAGAGAGAGAGAGAGAGAGAGAGAGAGAGAGAGAGAGAGAGAGAGAGAGAGAGAGAGAGAGAGAGAGAGAGAGAGAGAGAGAGAGAGAGAGAGAGAGAGAGAGAGAGAGAGAGAGAGAGAGAGAGAGAGAGAGAGAGAGAGAGAGAGAGAGAGAGAGAGAGAGAGAGAGAGAGAGAGAGAGAGAGAGAGAGAGAGAGAGAGAGAGAGAGAGAGAGAGAGAGAGAGAGAGAGAGAGAGAGAGAGAGAGAGAGAGAGAGAGAGAGAGAGAGAGAGAGAGAGAGAGAGAGAGAGAGAGAGAGAGAGAGAGAGAGAGAGAGAGAGAGAGAGAGAGAGAGAGAGAGAGAGAGAGAGAGAGAGAGAGAGAGAGAGAGAGAGAGAGAGAGAGAGAGAGAGAGAGAGAGAGAGAGAGAGAGAGAGAGAGAGAGAGAGAGAGAGAGAGAGAGAGAGAGAGAGAGAGAGAGAGAGAGAGAGAGAGAGAGAGAGAGAGAGAGAGAGAGAATTTTCCAATTCTTCTCTAAATACATTATATATTAACGTATTATAATAATTACAAAAAAATCAACCATTTTACTAATTTTGGGACGGAAATAGCAATATCCCAAGTGTCATAAAATGGACAATCCTGCATAAAACGAAAACTACCTTAAACCGGATTTTTTTGTCTCCATCGATTCCGGTTTAGTCATTTTACTGCACCACCGTCCAACTAAGAAATTTATATATTAATTTCCACTTTAAAAACATCAAAATTCAAAGGGCAGTAACAAGCAGTTCTCTGCTAACGGTGATCGCTCACGACTATTTCTGTAATAGAATGCTACTTTTAACCAAAACATTTTCTTTAATATGTACCGAAGTGAGAGAAGTATCATTATGAAGCGGTTTAAATAAGGAAACGTGAGAAGTGGAAAGAGTAATTTTAGCTGTTAAAATGTTTTTTTTATTGCAATACGTCCAGAAGAATGCGAAGTTAACCTGATTCTCTCAATATAACTTATATCTTCATCCCTCAATATATCCGAAGAGAGAAATTTAATTGCCTACATCTAGTCCCGCGTGGGTTAAAAGGACGGCCTCTAAGTTTTATTCCTGAACGTCAAGACGTGTTTCACAAATATCTTTAACAGGGGAAGCTTGAACAATTTTACCGTAAAAAGTTATTTATGAAATTCTTTTCCTTTCCAAAGGTACTGCATCATTTTTAAACCGTAAGCTAAGCATACGGGGATCAATCTCTGTGGCTTATCGCCAACAGTTCGGGAAAAGCACCACGTGATAAGAAATTGGTTCCATATGAAAACAACAATCTTAGATTTACCGTAAATTTCGACGTAATTCCCTCACAGTTCTACGCACATGACTCAACGTCTCTCCATTTTCAATTCCAACCCTGAAGTCTTCACGGTCCTCGGAATACCTGACCGCCAAGATGTAATTACATATAAATATTTGTTCTGACAGGGGAAGAAATGAGTTTAGAGAAAAAATAAGCTGAAGAAATCAAATCGGGTGGATAGGGAAAAAACGGATGCTGTTGAACGAGAATTTCGTTTTTCTTTTTTTACTGGCCTTAAAATGGACTGGTGCGTTATACTAGGTTGTGGAACAACACCTTTTTTGGCCATTCTGGAACATTTTGCCGCGATAGCTGTTTTGAGTCTGTCCGAGAGCGTTGAATAGTATTCACCAGTAAAGACGGCCCGAGACGAGCACACTGCTTGATCAAAAGATTCAATTGGATTGACAGGCGCTTCAATCAACCCTTCCATCTTTTTATCAGAAGTCTTACTCAATTAAGTTTCAGACTCGGAAAGTGTGTTGTGAAATATCGAATACAGATTTGGCCTTTCTTGCTTTGACATTGTTGTCCTCAAGCAGAAAAAATAAGTTAAGAGGAAAAGACGTTGGTCCAAGGAGTGGTATCAAATCAGAAACATAACTTGTGAACATATACTCAACGTTCTTCGCGGTACGGAACTAGAAGACTACAGGAACTTCATTAGAATGGACCAACAGAGTTCTGATGTAATGAAGTTGGTACGGTCCAAAATAAAGGGAGATACAAATATGAGTGAAGCGATTCCTTCTACTCAGAGACTTTCCTTCACATTGAGAGGAAATCCCTAAGTAACTATCAGCAGGATGATAAACTCGCGCTCCTAACTTCGAGAAGCATTACACTGCTTTTCTTGCGAATTTTTAAAATTTTCAGTTTCCGCTTTTTGTGGGAGTGATGTGTCCTCCATGGTTGTTGAGTGACTGACGCAATGCTTGATCAAAATTGGCCTACATGGTCAAACACCCTCGTCAACAGCTTGAGCCATTCACACTTTCTATCAGTCTCTGTCAGCGCTTGGCTCACGCGTCAAATAACTTCCCAGACGGTCAATCATACTTGATTCAAGCGATTGACTCTAGTTTTTTGATCAAATGATTGACCGTCAAAGGGCTTCTTTAGTCCTTTGGTTCCTTCACCTTCCCAGCCAATAGAACACTCATTTTGCCTTTTTCGAAATCGGCTCTCCTTTGGTAGTTTATATTTTTAGTGTTGTTACTTTTCCAGCAAGTAATGAATCCAAATTTCCATTATTAGCAAAATCCGTTGGGTTCTTCCTGAAGATGCAAACAGCTGACACAAGTTCGCATGGGATTTTGTTTAATCTAAGCAGTAAGCAAACGCGGCAATAATCTTGCGCAAAGTTTTCAATTCATCATGCACAATTATCGTGATGATCGCACAATTCATCATGAACATTGTCAACGTTTTCTGGTGCAACAGCAAGTCTGGCTCCCCACGACACCGCATTTTCAAAAGTTTGTTCTGCCTCGCATGAATTCCTTCGCCCAAAGTCTCACGGTCTCAAGGGAACACGAGTCATTCAATATCAGTGCAATCTTTTCATGAATCTTTGCATTTTTCCTTCCTGAATATACGAGCAAATTAAATTTTATCCTTTCAATTTCTATCGAAACTGACAAACGATGGGCCAGTGTAAAAACTTTTAACAATGGAATTTCCTTTCGTAGTGATGAAGTTTCAAAAACACATTTTTCTACTCCTGCTGTATAATTCCGTCATTTGATGCCTGCAACCCGTTGCATAATGATAGTCACTACGATACAGATTCTTGACCAATCACAGAGAAGTATACAGAGTATTGACTCATTAATAATTGAGAATCGTTCTAGTAAATGTTTTGTTCGATTGTGTACATTAAAATTGCATTTAATATTATATTATATATGTCAGTTTTAATTTCGTTCATTATCAGTAATTTTTACGATGAATATAGTTTAAAATAAATTATCGTAATCAGGGTGGCCAGCTATCTGGCTTTTTGGAATTCAAGCTTTTATCCCGTTTTTCCAGGTCCGAGATTACAAATTTTCCACGTTATTTTCCGCACATTACAACACGTTCTTACCTTCTACAGCTTACGCACTACTTAACAGAAAATTATGTAATATGGTGGGGGAAAAGCGGCGAATTTTCGGCCGAAAAATTTTTATTGCCGGCCCAGGTATCGAAAAAGTGGATAAATCCAGTTGCTAAATTTAGGAACAAAATCTTTTTGCAAAAATCAACATTTTTTCAAACCTTCCTACAAGTACAATTATGAAGATAAGAGATTTTCCCTTTAATGAAATCTGTTCCTTAAAGCTACATTTTGAAATAAGGTCGTGTACAATCTTTCGAAAATTTGAGTATTTTCGCGTAATTTTGTGTAAATATAAGCAATTTGTTTAAACTTTTGTTTTCTCAAAAACGGCATAAACAATTTCCATTCAATTTTCACCTCGCATAGCGTATAGAACGTTCAAGATTGCAGAGCTCATGTTCGTTGAAAATTTTGACTTTTAAAAATTGGAAATATTCAAATTTTTTCGCCGTCTTTCTACACTAACAATTATGACGAATTTTATTTTGTCGCGCGAAGGAACTAATTAAGAAGAGAAAGTTATGTTATGTTGCGCGAAAAATGGTGAATTTTCAGCAGAAAAACTCTTATTACAGGGCCCTGGTGACGAAAATGTGGCCAGAATCCATGATTTATGGGTCCTTGATACCGAAAAATCGATTGACGGCAAAATATCAATCTGTGAACAACGCTAGCGGCTAAACCGTTCAACCGATTTTCTCCACTGATAATATTCCCCAATCGATCTGGCTGATGTCGCGGTCCCTTGAGTTTGAAACCGATATTTTAATTTTCGAGGGTACTGCACATGAAACCCCTCGGACATTTTCACATTTTTTTAAAAATAGCACCATCGACTTTGATCAAATTCTGTTGTTGGATAGTCTAAAGGACTTTTAAGGAAATGGCGCAGGTCTCATGTTGGTTAAAAACCCTGATTTTTCAAAAATTGAAAAAAATTCAAAATGTTTTCGCTCTTCCTACTACAATTATGAAGATAACATTTTTTTCTTAACACAATTTGTTCATCACAAACAGATCTTCAAATAAGGCCGTGTTCGAAAATATGAGTATTTTTGAGTAAATACGTGTCAAACGTAATCGACTGCACTGAAAATCCTGCGTCTCGTGATCGTAATTTTAGATATGTTCTGAGGCAGTTATATGCTACGTAAGTTAGAATGTGTGTGTTATTTTATATTTCTTCGTTTTTTTAAATTGGAGCTTTTGTTATACGTTTACAAATTGTTATTTTAGAAATTATTTAAAACCTATTCGAAATAAATAGGAAATATTGATAGCTAGCCTTCAGTCGCCCACTCCCAACTTACGCAGTTTGATGATACGTAAGGTAGGATTTGTATATTATTTCATATTTCATTTTATTATTATTAATTATATTTATATATTTGTGTTATTGCATTTTAAATTGCGTCCTTTGTGTTAAATGTGAAAACGAATCGGTGAGCGGTCATTGAGACTATTTAATTTCCATTACTAATTGCGAGAAAGTACGTGCTGTTTTAGCACCATTCGATTTCTTGGCGAAATGTGTTCATCAAAAGCATCTTTATAGAATGTCATTTCTATTTTTCGAAAATATGAGTAGTTTATGAGAAATCTTGTGTCAAACATTGACATTTATAAACAATTTTTCTTAAAAAACGGTAAATTTTTGATTCATTTTTACTTTAAATAGCGTGAAGGGCGCTAAAGAGAATGGTGCAGGTCTCATGTTGGTGGATATGCTCGATTTTCGCAAAATGAAAAAAAAAATTCTGGGTCTTCTTATAACTTCAATTGCGAAGGTACAATTTTTTTCTTAATGAAATATGTTCATCAAAAACAGATCTTCAAATAAGATCCTGACGAATTTATCGAAAATACGAGTATTTTTTGTGTAATTTGGCATCAAACATAGTCGCGCGTTTCGAATTTCCTGAGCTCGTAAACATAATGAGAGGCTTTTGGAAACTATTGCTATTCTTTTAAAAGAACGATTGATGGAATGTCATACGATGAACTTCAAACCAACAAATTACTTCTTTACTTCAAGAAATTTTGATCGCTAATTATGATATGTTTCATTTGTAAAAGTTTGAAATGACTACTATTCCTGGCAATCAAAATGAACGCTGGCATGCACCACAGGCGCTTCGTTTGAATTGGTTCGGTTTGGATTATATAAGCATTATTTCTAAAACATTACACGAAAGAAAAATTGAGAACCATAAATTTGTAGCAACGTTTTAACTTTAATTTCATATTACTACCTGCGCTGTCTTGAACAATGCAGGGAAGGAAATAGGTTCTACTAATATTTTCTGATGCGCAACCCCGTCACGATCACCGCATGTTCATTTTCTTCCTGCTCCCTGTCAATTCAGGCACTGTCACTCCACCATTTTCCATTCGCCGCATGGTGCGCACTCAGGGCAGCTTTCGTGTTCCATTCGACCGCTAGGGCGCACCAGTGCAAAGAAGCGCATTTTCCATTCGCACGATCACACTGAACCAGGGCGCACTCGGGGCGCCCTAAACTGCACTGACGATCGCGTCAGTGCAGTCCAGTGCACCGGGCCATTGAGAGGTTACGTACGGAAGTTATCCGTGCTGATTTGGATTCGTGGTGAATTTGTGAAGGCAGCTGGGAATCTTCTGTCAAGCAGGGATACTTCGAATGAAGTATATTATGGTTTGCAAGAATTGTCTTAAAATAATTTTTGTGACTCGCGAAGTTCGGAAAATCGGTTTGTGTTTTCCTAAAATTTAACCTGGAATAAATTCATGTTAACAAATCCAGTGCTATTTAGAAACCAAAGTGTCTGTATGTCTCAATTTCGAAACGCTAATAAAGTGAAAATAAAAATAGTGACCCTTACAAAATCATTTAAATATATGTGTCAAGAAATGTTTCCCGCATTCCATACATATACCAGCGGAAATGCTCATGTTAATATTTTTATGGTTTTCAATAATCAAACAATTCTGCAGAAGCCTTTCGGTTCAAAATCTTGTGTACTATATCGATCACTGGCAAATCACGAAAAATGAAATTTCGACACATACGCAATTGAAGTTTTCGTAGTTTTTAGATACAGAAATCACACATTAATAATTTATGAATTAAAGAGTAAGAATTACCAAAAGACTTCATAAAAATTATAACAATGATCAGAATTCAAAATTATTATTTTTCGAGGTCAATCAGTGTGACAGACCAAGAACAATCTCACTGCGTACCGCACACGCACTGACTCAGTTCCGGAATCCGTTTCATTCGTAGCTGCCCTTCACGAATGTGGGGCAGCTCTGTTGCGGAGCGATGACGTTTTTGCCCTGCACTAGGGTGGGTTTCAGTGCACCGAATGGAAAATGGTATTAATCTCCGTGTAGGTAGGCTATAAGCAAAGATAGCTTTGACTGCGCTCTTCTAGAAAAGAAGTTCAAATTCCCTTTGAATATCATAGACGTGATAACATGGCGGTTTCGATCGGAAGAATACGAAACTTACAGCGGAACAAAAATATTTTGTTCATCGAAGTCACGGAATCTTGAAAGTATATAGGAAGTAGTTTGACAGATAACATTTCTATCTTTGAATAGGAGGAGGCGGGGGGCTCCTCGCGATATTAAAATAATTGTGGAAGACAAGGCACTCAAAACGACTGTAATCTTTCGAGGGCGACAAATTCCATGTGAAGGTAAGCGAAGAAAATTAGTCTTTGCAACAAATTCGCGTTCAAATTTACGGTTTTGATTATTTCGTTTCCAGACGCGTCAGCTGCTGCGGTCATTAGTTCCATAAGTTTTTTGCAGTTTACCACGGAAGGTGGCAGTAAATCAAACTTAGGGTTGCTCAATTTTTACACGGCAACAAATGTCCTTTGGTCATTCAAACTTTACTTTTTATTTAAAATCTGGTATAACAAATTTCAAGGAATTGGGACGAAATATTAGAAGAAATTGAAATATTAATCCAAAATGACTTTTGATAATGATCAATTTATAACTTTGTTGGTAGACTAATGCATTGCCAAATATTCCTGAATTACTATATTTTAAGTGTATACTTAAGTACGATACTTTATTTTATTATTAAGCACAGTTCCCTCATTAAGCACCTGATGATGTAACAAAACTAGTTCCGAAACGTTGTGCAATTGCTGGAATAAATGATTGTCATAAAAAAAACTTTGGATACTTTTATTTGCAAACATATATTGACAATCAAGAAGAAATATTGATACTTTATTTTATATTTATATACCATTTTCTCGCAAATTGCGAGTTCATATCTTCGAAAACTGAAGGCACCTGTGCAAATTTACTTAAAGATCCTTTGTACAATAACATTGCTTTTAATTTATGGAACGACTTGAACTGAATACATGATCAAACTAATGTAGTTCCAACGGTGCATACTTTCTTGCAATATTTGTAACTTTTGCAACATTCGAAAATTCAGAGTTCAACGATAATGGAACTTGGGCTCTTTTTTAAACGTTTTTGAGAAAATGTTTTTGAAATTGTCTATATTTCAAGCAAAATTACTCGAAAGCTACTCAAATTTTTAAAAGTGCAGAGGTGCAGAAGTTATTTGCTACATTAGGGAACGAGGTCTGTCCACTTTTTTACATCAGAGCTCCACAAAATGGGCTTTACGATGAAAAATCTCCTCTCTTTGCTGCAGTATTACAGTATTTTATCTTTACTATGTATCACGTAGTATGTAAAAAAGTAAAAATCGAGTAATAATCAAAACATGGTTTCAATGAAGAAAGACCTCCACAAACTCAAAGAAAAAAAATTCTGAGCTCTCTAAATTACCAGAAATGTTTTTATGGAATGTCTTTTAATTTAAGTTTTTCAGTACATAGATGAACAGGAGCCAATGGAAAATAGGCAATAGTAATGACAAGAAATTAAACAAAATGTGGATGGGAAAAGCACTACTAGATGCATCAATTTTTATTTACAATACAATCAATTTTTCATTAAAAATAACAACTGTTTTGTCTTTAAAATATTTATTCTTCCAGGCTTTGATGTATCTTTTGCCTATTGATTTTGAAGCATGCCTACAGTTGTGCTCTTTATTCATTATAGTTTAAACAGAACATAGAGTCATCACAAATCAAGTGCCAACTAAAATTATTCTAAAATTGCCCTAACAATGAAATTTGAACTTAAAGGCCAATTAAATCCTGCTGAGAATGGAAAACAACAGAAACAATCTAATCTACATCTAATTTCAACAAAATTTACACATGAAATTGTAAGTAAATATCCCTAGACATTTAAATATCCCTCCCATTGATCCTGTCTTCAAAAAATTTATTTATTTATTTATTTTACGTCAAAAAACAGTTAAAACTGCGTATGACGTGAAATCAAATGAATTTAATGGAAACTGATCTACAAACGAAACATGATACAATAAGAACATAGAAGTGTCATCTCAATTCCGTGTTAAAGATAAAACCTTTGACAGTACCTAGTGTCAAATGAATTTATACTAAATTAATTTATTTACAAGATTCAATGTGTGTTTTGGCTCACTTCAATTTTGTATCTTCAAAGCATGTGGGAACAATATTAACGATTTAAATATTTTGATATATGATGCATAAGGATTAGGGTCTCTTTGCAATGACAGAAAAAGAAATGGTGCTTTAAATATAACAATCCCTTTTCAATTTGAAAATTATGGCATTAAGATAAAACACAGAAATGTTGACAAGAACTGAGAGTGGGGTATCCTCTAAATTAAAAAAAAAAATACCAGTTTGAATGAGGATAAGATAAAAAGCCAACACAATAATAAATTATAAATGTATTTATTTCTAAGAAGAATAAGCACTAGTTCACAGCAGACTAACTTAATGCCACACTCATTTATATTAACAGCTCCATAGTTGTGAACAACTTCCAAACATTCTGAGCAAAAGTAAAAAAGAATATGTGAACTACTCATAGAAGTTTGTTCTCCATGAAATACATCTTTAGAGTTCATTGGCATAAAAAATTATCTCTGAACAATATAAAACTAGTGACAATTTTTTTGCTCACTATTTTGCACTTTAGAAGAAATAATTATTCACGAATTTATTCCCCGCCCCCAAGTTCAATATTTCATGAGTTTCTCTATTTACACAAAACATTTTAATGGAGAACACATTTCAACCTTAAACTGAAAATTGATCTCAGTTAATATTTATGCATTTTCAAAAAACTAAACATCTTTATCTATTGAACAAATACTAAGAGTATCATCGGATGTCAACATAACTTTAAATTAACCTATCCCACACATGGATGATCTTATTTTTTAAATAAGGAATATTTAATTTTTGAAAGGCCTCTTCCAACTTTTTACAAGTCTCTACTTAATTTAATTTCACTGCAAATTTGGTCTCATTTAAACAATCTAAATAAACAGACTTTTCTAGCTTTTTTATTTGTAGAGATAAAAAATGATCAATACAAGCAAGGATGATTCTGAAGCCAGCATATCCTGATGCAAACCAAGATAGCCAAGTTAAAGATGTTCACAAATAATAAGGTAGAAAGTATTCTCAAGTAATAAAACAAGTAAATGTGAACATCAAACATAAATGGAAAAGTAGGTTAGAATACGTTCCTTTTAACACATATAACTATTCTGAAAGAAACGACAACTTGTCTTTCTTAAAACTGTAATTAAAATTTTTACTTTAGCTATCATGCAATTATTTTATCTTTTTCTTCATATGAAAGATAATAAAATTACTTATACGAGTATCATATGTAAATAGGGGACTAAAAAAGTGAGAGACAGTATAGCATCAGAAGCTCAAAAGTTTGACAAATGCATTCTTACCAAGAATGATTCTACTGGAGATAAAATTGGGCATTTCTGTAATGAAACTCACAAGAGGAATAGGAGGAAAAAGAAACGTGGAGACAGTCAAGTAAACAAAATGAAACTACTTACATCCAGAGGGGGAGGGATTCCAGATGACTTGTCTTTGCCTGTAACAAATAAATATACTTGTCACTTTACAGAACAAGGTTTCCTTCTGTATATAATCATAATATGAACCCCACATGATGAAGACCCTGATTAGTAAATATGTTCATGAATTACAAGCGATAATATTAATGAATGAACAATTTACACTGTCATATCAACACATCTTTCCTCCCATTCAAAACCTTCAGAACTTTTACACACAATACTACACACTCTTATCTGTTTCCATGTGATGGTGCCTTATCTGATGCTATAAAGCATAAATCCACTTATCTCTGGAGACGAATGAATGTGTCAATTCTGTAGTAAACGTCACGGATTCGATATGCCAAAAGCACACATGCACTACCCCTTGATGACAGTAGCCGAGACGGGTTACGCCCACTGATGCTAGTATTCATCCGATTCCACAGATTTACTCACCATCTTCTTCTGTAACTTCAGGTTTCGTGTTTTTCTGATCGTCTGCGTATGTCGAATCTAAGGACGTTTCAGCAAGTTCTATACCATCTACGCTACTATCCCCGGTGGCCATTTTGTCATCTATGACTTCACTTTAACCAACACCTTCACTTTTGCACGACGTGTGGCACTCAAAAGCATATCTGATGATTATGATTTCTGTCTCATGATCGAGGATTCTTCAAGTAAAACAAGGTTCATGCTTGGGTAAAAGTTGGTGAATGATCCCCTATATGCATTAGAGGTGGCTTAGCCACACCATTGAGAAACTCATTCTCCTGAGTGGGTGGAAGCAGCGCAGCGGGTGGACTTCATTGGGCAGGACACAATCGAAGGGAGAGCGTAGAGAGAAAGAGAGCGGTATAGTACGAAGATGGGAAATCAAATGAAAGTGTCTCCTTACGTGTTTGTATGTATTCTGTCTGTAGAAATTGTAAAGTGAGTCGTGTCAACGTTATCAAGAATTTTCCCGAAATAATTTTTGCTGTCCATTTATGTTTTTTTTACATCAAAATCATCGTATTCTCTCCATGTTATTTTGATCTTGAGGAAATATACTCTTGTAAAAATTCAGATGTGTCAGATCCACAGAAGTAGTGAATTATTCTTACTACAGTTCTAAAGGTTTTGCAATTTTTTGTTTGTTTATTTAAATTTTACTCAAAGAATGATTGGATGTCAGTGTATTCGCCCTTTGCAACGCTAAAATGACAGCTCAGCTGACAGTGTTTTGTTTGAGATGGCACTGAATAGCACATTGACTTCAGAGCAAGTGGCGAGCACAGGTGAAACCTTCTGTCCGTCACTCATCAGATCGCGTAAATAAGTATGTTGTGAGGTGTCTGGGACGGGCCAAGTCTGAAGTCAGAGCCAAGATGTGATGCCTTTTCGTTGTCCTAGCCGACCTTGAATATTCGAAGTACATTTCAATATATCTTCTCCCAATCATATTTACATGACCTTTCATTGAGAAGAAATTGTATCCTTGAAAAAGTCATGGCTGAAAACACTCCTGAAAGTGATTTGGGGAGTATAGAATGTTTTCAGAACTATACGGCACCCGAAGTTTTTATTCAAGGACTTGCGGGAATCGTGAATCAACAAGATGTTGAAGCTATGATTCGAGCTCAGAAACAAATGTCAGTAACATAACCTATACAATGTACAACCATGCATGTTTAATGTGATGACAAGCATAATTTTTTTTTTACAGGCTTCAGAGATTTGAAAAACAATGAAATGTTAACCAACTGTAATGCTTTGTCTGTAAATCGTCTGAAGACTGCTGGCACAGAATTTAAGAAACATACACAACTGCTTTTGGAGATGAAAAAAGATTTGGATAATATTTTCAAAAGGATTAGAGTATTGAAAAATAAGCTCTCTAGTCAGTATCCAGAGGGATTTGAAGGTAACATATACATTTGTTTTTATAAAATAATAATAATAATTACTACCTACATTACTATAACATTGGCAGTGAATAATTTCCAGTTGCAGCCCAGCAACAAGTTTGCAATGACTTAGATGTTGAAGAAACCTGCAGTGCAGCTTGTGCCTCCAAACATGAGGAATCTCCTGATTTGCCTCCTCATAATGTGAGTGCAGGGACATTGGATTGTGATAACTACAATGGAGGGTACAGTAGGCTTTTAGGTAAGTAGTGTATTTTTTAATAATAAGTTGGCCTACTGGACAGATTTTTGAAAAAAACTATTATGTGATCATCATTACAAGTTGTTCATTTTTTTTTATCCTAGATATTACTTAATTGAAGTTTATTATAAAGTTGTATATTAGAGTGCCCATTAATAGTCCAGGAATGTATTTCTTGGGATAATTCTGGCAATTTAATACTATTCAAAATGACACTTTGTACTCTTGGGTTATGTAGGGTCCACTGTCGTCTTAATTAGATAATATTCTACGTCTCTCTCTGTAAGAGTTCATAATTGTATCCAAGGTCTTACGTGAAGAACATTTTGAACTATAGAGATAGATGATGAGGCAATCTAAAAGTATGTGGCCCATTTAACATTTTTGTGACAAGTATCATGACCTAATGCTCAAATTTGTCATTTATATTAGAGATGACCATGTTATTTAAGAAAGCAGTGGCATTCTCCGATTAAAACTAATCTCAAGTTGACAGCTGATCAGCTGGGGCACTGTTATCCAATCGGGAGCTTCAATTTTTTAAATGGAAGCTCCCGATTGGATAACTGTCTCAGCTGTTTGGTACTTAGTACAAGAAGCATTACTACAATTATAGGTTTCTTTGCTTTACAAAAAATGTTTCGTGTATGATTGAATTTCCACCTCTAATTTTATTATAATTTTTCATGTCTTGAAATCTAAACCGTTTTGTTAGTTTTTATAATAATTACCTTGTTATTAGTACATGCATATTCTGAAAGTGTGAACTTCTTTGTAGGAACTTTTTATTTGCAAATTTGTACAGCTTAATTGGAAAGATTCACAGGACATTAATTGGTAATTCTGATTCTGTCATTTATTTATAAAATCACTCTTCAAAGGAATATATTTAGCACCTTGTTTCAAGCTTAGTTTCCTTATTTATAGTAGGCCTTAGCTACTTGAACAAATTCAGTCCACTTCAATATGAAATATTACATTTCCTTTCCCATTCTTTCCCTCATTTGTCTCAGAGTCCACATTTGACCATCAGGTGTACTTCATTGAAAATGATTGAGAATATGTTGCAAAGGTGATCCCCTTATTACTCCCCTCTTTTGTAGCACTTCAATGAATTTGTTAATGTTGTTGATGTTAAGGGTTCATGACCATTTTCTCACAAACTCACAAAATAATTGTTGGTAAGTCAAAAGTTTCATTTTTTATCACAATTATTACATTTAGGTGAGATTACATTCAAGAGGCTCTTATTGCAAGGGACACAATTATTGCTTCAACTTGGATGTTCCTGCTGTTTTGTGTGTGTGGGGGGGGATAGGGTTTCTTTGTGCTTTTGTGCATTTATGTTGCTTTTAACACATTTTCTTTTTGCATATATTTTGTGTCTCTTAAGTTAATGTATTGAATTCATTTAAAAACTAATTGTTTTGTCCCTGTAACGTAAAACATTTGATTCATTTATCAATTCATAGAATTAAATTTATATATATTAAAAACAATTCTTCCTTTTTTATTACTGATGTAGTTTTTAAGCAGTAGATAAATCCCAAAGTCTCCGGATTCCTCGCTTTCATGGCATGAATAAAACTTGTATTTTTATATTTGTTCTTGTTATATGTACAAAAAAGATTCTAATTATGAATAAACATTGTCGTTTTTTTTTTATTATATTTTGAGAAAATTTCTTTTCTATTTTCCCATCAACGAACCTTTTACCAAACAGCAATGGCACAGGATATAACTAATCTCAAGTTTTAATGTACTGTGGTTTGTTTTGTTATATTTTTTTTTCTTATACTTACCACAGTCATTTTCTATCCATTTTTTTCAGCTCTGGTTATTTCTTCTCCTCTTTTTCCCAGCTACATTTAAAATCTTTCTGGATCAGTACTCTTTCCCTTCTGGAAGATCCAACCAAGTCTTTGTAGTATCAGAAATTATTTCCTGAATGCCAAGTTACAATAAGCTCCCTTCTCATGATAAGTGATTTTTTTTTTTTAAATTGTAGAGTAAGTGATGAAAATTTGCCAAAAGTGTGTTTAAAATAATGCTAATATTAGGTTAATGTGACAACACGTTAATATTTATGTAGGTGTTCATTTTAAATGATCTTCATTGAAAAAGTAATAAAACATAAAGTTGTTACAACCCTTTGGCTTTTCTGCTTGGAGTAACTAGTTACTTTTTTAAAAAAATATTTTTCACTAAGTGATTATGGAAACATTTATATTACTGCTCGATTTACATCTATTTCATACCAAACAGTGGTGTATAATCAATTGAAGATCAGTGAACATTTGGATAATAGATTTTTTAGTCTATTTTCCCATTATTACCATATCCAACAATTTGTTTCTTCACATTTTTTTAACTTGCCTCATAGGTTGGCTTCCCCCTTTCTTTTCTCTCTTGTGTTTACTGAATTCCTTGGTCTAATAAGGAAAGGTATTTACCAGTTTTCAAATTTATTTCAAGCTCTTAAAGTTTCACTCACATGTTTGTATATGCTTTTGTATTTGAAGAGAGTTTGTACTTTTAACTAAAATATTAATATTCAGTGTAAGAAAAATTGAAATGTGGGAAGATGAGAGTTTGTATGAATAGAAATGTACTCTTCTTATGGGATTATTTTAGATTTAATTGCAATGCAATTTGCCTCAGAAATGGAATGTATAATTTCTATAGATTGTGTCCAGGAATAGTTTCTTCTCTCGTTTTTAATTTCAAATTTCGCTCCTATTAATAACTAATTAAAACGGAATATTCTTCCAATTTTTTTCAATATTCCATTGTACTACTACTCTGCTTTATGTACTGCTACTCTACTTCATTTTCTGTTCTCTTAATAGTGGGCTCTGACTTATCAATACTTACTGATGAGATCTAAAAAGCTGTGATGGCTCTTGAATTGTAACTGTCCAACTTATGTACACATAATTTGAAATTGTGCAGATATGTTTATGAATTATCCAAGATGGCAAATGTGACTTTTAATATCTCGTCTTTCATATCCCTCGACCGTCATATTCCTTTTCCTAAAATCTTTTTCCTTAAAAATTGTATTTAGCTAGAGAAAATATTCTTGATACCTGTGGTTAGTTCTTTAAAATATTACAATGAAAGCTCGCTTTTACTTTAGTGGGATTAGTTTTCTCATTAGCCATGCCAGTTTTTTGTGGGATCTTTAATTCTTCTACACTCACAATGCTGTCACAGTGTCTCTTCTTTTACACTTTCAAAATTAAAATTTTCTGCCTTTTACGCCCCCTCCCACTTGATAATGCAAAAGCAAAGGAGGACAGAATGGATAGTGATCTTATATGTTTGTTTGACCCACCAAGTTCTAGAAATACATGACTGTTTGGGATCAAGGAAAATCAGAATTTACTTAATATTCTCCTGAGATAAGTGTTATTGCTTTAAATCATAGAAGTAATTCATGTATTGCTGACACAATACTGGTAATATACTACTATATAAATACACACTTCACTTCCAGTTTCACTATTATCCTGATTAGTATAATGTGAGAGTGTGTGTCTCACAAGCAAGTTTACATGTAAGTTTCTACAACTTATACTTTCAATCAAGGAACAATAACATATTTGTTTTTTTGCATATGGTTTTAAAAAAATGTAGTGTTCATTTAATCATATAGTGGTTTGAATAACATTATTTTCTTCACACATACGCACACAGAGTAGAATTATATTTTGAAGCACAGCACCCAAAAAGCTGAATTATTTTTCATTCAAGGGTAATATTATCAATAATCTTTCAAAGTTAACATTCTGCATTTTATTGTATAAGCAGAATTAATTTTCCTCCTTGTACACTTTCCTGTGATTTTACACCTTTTTTTTTTTTCTCAAACCTTTGGAAGATGTAAAAGAAGTGTTTATTATTATTATTATTATTATTATTATTATTATTATTATTATTATTATTATTATTATTATTATTATTATTAAATCAAACTCTAGCTTTTGGACTTTTTTCTTGGTAATTTAGATGTGAATGAAAACAAAAACATTGTGTATTACAAAAATTATTGTGTATTAAAATTTGTATGTAATCATCTTAAGAAGTATAGAAATTATGTGAACAGGCTGGAAAAAGTATAAAGATAAAAGTAAATTATAAGTGAGGCAGATGATTTTTATTAATATTAGGTATTATTATTAAATTATAATTTTAATTTTATTGGTATGGAATTAAAAATATGATTTTTTGCATTAGATTTATTCCCCCACAAGGGTCCATGGACACATCTTTAATCATTGATTGGTATATTATTTTAAACAGAGGAAGCCAGCACCCCAGAACATCATCAGAGGGTGAAGCGAGGAAATAGTTCATCTACTGACAGTCCAAATGGTAACAGCAACAATGAGTCCTCTCCATGTACCTCAGATACAGGATGATTGAAGTTGTCTCGTGTTCACTCGCATGTGCACTGAGTGGCGAAGTCACGTATTCCTGCACTCTTTACCTCAGGGTGAATTATCTTCATAGAATTGAATATACCATTGCTAAGTGTCATTTCAAAATATAGTTTTCCATTTAGCATTTTATTTTTCGTTTACAGCTTTCAAAGTCATTTTACAGAGAAATATTTGAGTGATGTGTATAATACATATAGTTACCTTGGCATGTATACTTTGTGAGAGACATAGAATACAGTCTTTTCATCATCATTAACTGTGTATTAATGTAAGGTAATAATATGAAGAAAAAACAAAGAAAGAAATAGAATTTGATATTAAAGTGTATCAATTTAACTGCATTAGAAAGAATAGACATATGTAGAGTATGTACAGACTGGAATAAGTTTTAATAAAGTAATATAAATAGTGTTTCGTGTTTAATGTAAAGTTATGTTAAATCAATTTTTTCCAGTTTTCATTGTTGTTATACAAAGTTTGTTCAAAGTTCCATTATTGTTATTATTGTATAAGATTAATTTTGTACATATTTACTGTTAAATTGTTATGTTAATGTGAAATTTTAATTTGTATCAGTGTGTGAAAATATACTCAGTTTTTTACATAATGCCATCTTTGAATTGTTTTATTCTAGCTTGTTTCAATGCAAATGTGTATTAAATAAAATGCACCATGTATGTTTTATTTGATAAAGACAGGCTCTCCAGTCGTGTTGATCCTCATTTTCAATGCTTCATTAAGCACCAGAATTTCTTCACCTTTTCAAAACTAGAGGATAAACCTTTATTCAAAATGAGTAGAGCTACAACACCACATACTTCCCTTTATTGTATGTAATGGTTACATAATGTAATACTAGCTGAACCCATAGAAAAATTTCATGAATTGAATTTGAGGTAAAAGAACTAGTAGTGGCCATAGTTAAGAACATTTTTGTAGTTTTTGTGAAAATTTTGGACCAAAGTACTAAATTTGTAATGTGAAACTAAGTGGCTGGTTAGGGTTAGTATTTCTACATAGATACCTTGCTTCAAAACAGCCAATTTTCAATTTGTTCTATTTTTCACTACTGTATTTCCAACCACCAATTTTGATCTAGCTGTGGCCACTTGAAAATTGCAAAATGTGGGTAATGGTCTGATACTTGATTTAGCAAACACTAGACAGGTGTCTGATTAAATCTCTCCCAATTTTTGGATAGTTGTAATTCCTTTATTTGTGAGAATTTTTTTACAACTAATTTGTTTAGAAACGGTGATTATTGAGGTTTAGCGTAACACTTTTTTTTAACACTTCAGCATATTCAATGCGTTTTTTTAAACGAACTGGTACATTCGATTCTGTTGCCCGCAGCATAGTTTGTGGAACATTGGTTAACACACAAGATATTATTGCTTCAAATGTATCCATGTTCTTTGGTTTTCTTTTGTAAACCCTCTTCTTAGCCCACTATCGTGGGGCAATAAATCCGGGTTGCGGGCAGGTCATTTGTGTGTACCACGTCTGCCAATTCATCGTCCGGGAAAATGTTGCCAATTGCGGCCATCATGCACCCGTTCGCGGACATTTGCAAAATGTGCAGGTGCTCCGTCCTGCATGAAGTAAAGCTGTGGATTGTTCTACAGTGAAATTACAAGCCATAGTGATTTCTTAGGGCTCCACAATAATATTTCATGAATTCTGCTAACATTCTCTTCTTTCCTGGAAGCTGATGGTCTTCCTATCTCCTTGCATCAGCAATAGTCCCTACTGTTGTAATTTGGAATGGCAGTTTTAACTGTTTTTGCATCCAGAGTTGCGTGGATCCCTTGTCCACACCTCCATCAGCTTTGTACTTGCATCGCAGATCCCGTCCTCATAACGAGCATAGCATTCTGGCCCGCACTTCAATATTCAACAAAGGCGAAAAAAGATACACATTTTTCGTTTTTGGCGGAAAGTCCGTCTGATCTTGCCTTACCAGATTTCATATTTCTACCTCTGGGCGTACGTTAAATGTTCTCGATGCTTTCCATCAGTGTGCAAGTAATTATAATGATTCATTACATTTATTTAACGACCTAAATATAAGAATAAATATGTTAAACGAAACCACAAGGGCTACTCTTTCTATCAGTTTTGGTTGTAAAAACATTGGCTCATAAATGAAGAAATCGTAGCTATCCAAAAATTGGGAGTGATCAGACACCTGTAGAGTATCTATATAGTGGGCCGTTTTTGATAACAAATCGATCATCTTCACCCTGAACCTGTTTGAGACGAGTCACAAAAAAGTACCAGTTCATGTTACATTATTCCATTGTCAATATTTAAAAGATGTTTTCAGCTCATATAAAATGAGGGGAAATAAATAATTTTCATTCGTATTCCTTATCACCGTTAGTAGGCATAAGCGGGGTCGCCTAGAGAAAATCGGGGCTCCTCTTCAAGGTCCTTACAAAAAATGTAGGCATATTTATGTGTGACACTATTATAATTTCTTACTGTCTATGATATTGGTTTATTTAGATATAATAGAAAGTTACAGTGAACTCTTACAGAATCATTAGCGTGCGACTGTTCACAACAGTTCTTTGTTCGCTCTCCCGATTTTCAGTCATTAAGAATAATAAATAAATAAATGTCTTTATTGGTGGCGAGGCTCAGGCCATTTAGCCTGCTCTTCCGCCTGACCACATTTAGAATTTATATTACAATAGTACATAATAAAGGGAGTCATTCAATGAAAAATACGCACGCAATTTGGATGAAGATATACACATGGATGACAGGAGTAAAAGCGAGGGAGGACAAGTTTGGTAGGAAATCGTAAAAGAATCGGGATGAATGGAACTGTAGAGAGAAATGAAAGGAAAAAGAAAGAAAAAGAATCAGTGAAATGCTAATAAGTTCTGTTAATTTGTTCATTGAGGTTTTGAGGAAGCTAAAATTGCGTACGTATTCTTGAATTACCCCTACAAAAATGTGATATAACAAACACCATGATCCGTGCGTGACTTTTAATTATGAAAATATATTAACTTACAAAGTGGAATAAGATTAAGTATGATAAAAATTAAATGAATTTAATAAATGTGCAAATTATAATTAAAATTACGGGACGCCTTCTGACATGTTTACCCTATAGCACATTTTTGCGGACAGCAACGGTTAACTTTGCGCCAAGTTGATAATGGAGGGGGGAGGGATAATACTGTCGTTTCCTTGTTTGTAATATTTGTAAGTTTTTAGTTATTGACATAACTTTAATTTTTTAAACGGAAGTATAATATAGTTTTTTTCTGACGTTCTCGCGGAGACGAATACAATGATATAGGCTACTAAGTATTGTTAATCGGAAAGAAACTAGAAAAAATTCATTCTACATTACCTCTGAAGTCACGCTTTGCACGTCTTTCCGCAACGGTTTTCCGGAGGGCAAAAATAATTTGTCCTTCGTTGGCGCCACCCTCTGTAGATAAAAATCGAAATTGTACTTCGAGTTTTCAATATAAGTAACTGTACTTATGTACATATATTGCTTTCTTGCATTAATGTGTTCCCTTGTTTCTGATGTGCCATAATGCATAACAAATTAATTCTTCGGGTAACCAGAGAATAAAATTTGTTCGTTGATTGATTTTTTCGTGTTTCCAGGCGCGTCAACTGCTTCGGTCATTAGTCCCGTTAGTGTAGTGCATGTTCCTTTTCCTCGGGAGATGGCGGTGATCTTCCCCTACTGGATGGCGAGATCCGGCACCGACCTACCGTCGGCTAGTAGGGTTTCCCCCTAACCAGGACTCTCCCACCGCGGGGCACCGCCCAGCCGGGACAAGCTCTAAACTCCCGACCGGTGTCCCGGAATATGTGATAGTGTGGTGCATGTTAGTGTAAGTGTGTGTGTGTGTGTGTGTGTGTGTGTAAGGGGAGAGACTAGGACAAGGGAGAGGAAGGACAGATCGCGCGCTGTGCGTGGCCTGTTTGGTAGGGTACTGCTCCGGCATTCGCCTGGCGTCGGTCGGAGAAACCACGGAAGACTACCGATCAGAGCAGCCGGCCGCTAAAATTCTCCTCCAGACAGCGACTGAATTCGACTTAGCTGGAAAGCTAGTGTGGAAAATCCTGTCGCCGCACACTGGTTGAATCGGGCCTAAAACGTGATCATAATTGTAAATGCCAGTGAATTTGCGTAAAAATTGGTGTCAATGGGTTTTTGAGGTCGCTGAATTTGAATATCATGAAATGAAATTTCATAATTCAAAATGGCGGCTTCGAAATGGCTAACTGACCATAAAAGAACCCAATATGTGTAAAAAGATTGATAGAATGGTTCTCGCGGTCGCGGATGAAAAAAGGGAGCTTTTGGTAACATTTGATATATTAACTGATCATATTAATTCTACTAATGTTCTCTTCTTTAAAAAGAAACCTCTACAATGTGTCATTCACTCTATAACTTAATGGCGTTAGAGACACTATTATGGCAATTTATGATTTCACGTCTTATCCTAAATACACCGTTATTAACGGAATATTTTGCCCAAAATCGTGGTGATTTTAGAATATCTGTAGAAATCCTAAGTATCGTTGGGCATTTATTTATTTATCATTCTTTTGACATAAAGGCAAAGAGACAGTGAAAAGAGACACATAACGTAGGAAGTGGATTTACTAACGACTGAAGACTCCTGAGAGATCCAAAATAAGCATCAAGATCATGACAACGGAAAACAAAGATCACTTCGATGCGTCACTGCAAGTCAGATGCTCAAGAAAGGAAATGCTTAAGAAAACATGCCGTCATTCAAGGTCAAAAGGGCCATCGGAAATGCAGCTGACACACATTTCCTTGTATCACGTGGCGAACAATTATTTACAAAAAATTATTAGAGGGAACTATACTTACAAATACGATAATGTATAAGAAATGCCCGTAAAGTACATATTGACGATATAAGAAATATTTCAAAAACTTTTTTGGTTTTATTTAAAAAACAACAATAAAATAATACATTACAATGATATTTATATCGTGTTAATAAGTCCATTTGGAACTATCCGTTTAAAAAATTTAAAGCCAAAATCTGGAGCCCTTTGAGAAAATTGCATTTGAGCGTTTTTGAAAATGCGGAATTTGGAGCTAGATACATTTACAATGGTATAATTATATTATAAGCAATATTATAAATTATATGTGTATAGTTACGTGTTACTCAATTGCCACCCATATGTCGGGAATCAACGCTGTACAGGCCTAATTTCGTCAGCACTTATTTATTGAAAAACATTACATGTTATTGAAACAATTAGTCAACTGTAGTTTGAGATAGCATCAATAAGCTCACTTTTACACCCGTAGAACTCTTAGTCTTGGTTTCTACGACAAGAAAATAAGAATCTTTCAAGTACACTAATAAATCTTAAAAATCTTAAAGTGCTTGGTGGCTCGTATTAATATTGTTTAATCATTCCAAAAATTTGTATCAGTACTTTTGTTATTAAAAGTAATTATCAGAAGAAGAAATCGAAAAAAAAAATATACCGAGAAAATAAATCCCCGTGGCGTGAAGACACTTCCGGGATATTGGAAATCTTGCTATGTAGAATTGCAGAAAGTGGCTATAAAATAAAAAGCTGCAGATATATCAGCTAAATGGTGTTATTCTGATTAAGGATTTACTGATAAATAAAAAAAATATTGAGGCAGGACACGCAGGACAAAAAATATAATCCACAATAAACATGACTAACATTGTTACGCTACACAGGTTAGAATTCAGCCATATTATAATAAAACAATTTGACACTTTTTCTTAAAAATATACTTAACTTATAGTCAAAAGTGTCTTCTATTCGGAAACACGAAAAGAATCCATAGAAAAATAACTTAAACACTTTTTTCAATTTAAAAAAAGTAGTCGACAAGAAGCAATGAATTCGCGTGTTTCGAGCAACGGTAACTTTACGAGACCGTAAGGACGACAAAAATGATTGAAATAACGTTTTGGAACTAAAGTAGTGTGCTCCAATGCCTTCCAAACAAAATTTGATAGGTCAGAATTCCGAACGCGCACTTTGAATTTTGCCATTATGGCCATTTTTGGCCCGATTCAACCAGTGTGCGCCGTCAGGACTCGAACCTAGGACCTCCCGGTTAGAAGCGCTGCAGTGACATCAGTTGATGCACTGAGCTACCGCTACTGGCAATCTGTTCGTATTTTACAACGGAATGCGTTTATTGATCAATCAATAATTAGAACGCGAATACATTTACATTTTACTTGGACTCTCTTGTATATATTATATTGTAAATTTGGTCTTCGACTAATATATTTATTAGTTTGCCGCAGTCTTTGTTTCTTAGATTTTTCGTTTTTGGTGGAAAGTCCGTCTGATCTTGCCTTACCAGATTTCATATTTCTACCTCTGAGCGTACGTTAAATGTTCTCGATGCTTTCCATCAGTGTGCAAGTAATTATAATGATTCATTACATTTATTTAACGACCTAAAATTGATTCATTCTGTTATAGTTTTATCTAGGGAGGCAATTTTACATTTTGATGCGGACCAGCAAGTGTACATCATCGCCCATTTCTAATTTTAATGATCCACAAAAGATGGATGGAATGGCAGTAAATTCTTATAGCATACTAATCTTTCGATGTAGAAGTATTTCAGTAGAAAATAAATGATGAATTTCCAATGTAATAGGGATCGATGAAAACGGCAACGTAATAACTGAATGAATTTATGATATTTGGTTTCTAATACATACTAATGAGTCCAAGAAACGCGTGAATTGTATCGCTTTCTATCTTAATTGATTTACCAATAAATGCATTCCATAGTGGAATAGGAACACACATTTTAACCTGGTACCCGAGTTATTGATGAACTACTGATGCTACAGACTGGCACAGACTTCCTCGTAGTAAAGCTTTCTAATTTCCTTGGTGTGGTCTCGTTTTACGGTAATATCCCATTCTCTTGCCAACTGCCGTCTATCGTCGCCCAAAGTACATTTTTTGACATTTTCTAAATTTTTCGTTTTCCTAATCTTAGAAACGAAATATTACTTCAAGAATATTTAAGAAGAGTAAAACCCCGTCATAAATGGCAATGTTCATTGAAAAATTTGGAGCGGTTTTTAAGAAAATGGCGTTTAAGAGTTACAGTAAATGCGAAATTTGAATATCTTTATCATTGATAAGTTTTGAGTTTTCGGAAAACTTAATTTAGAGTCATTTGAAGCACTTTAACTCACAAATGCAATAGTGTTTACAAATCGCTAGAAATGTGAATATTAACGACGTGAGAGATATTTAAAAAAATACATTTGTTTAAATTTCGAAAAACAAAAGATACAGTAAAATGAACTTTATGTCACTTTTAACACTGCAATTAGCACTATCCGTTGGAAAAAATTGAAGAAAAAATTCAAAGCGATTTTTAAGAAAACGGCGTTTAAAGGGTTCTGAAAATGCGGAATATGGAGACCATTTTCACAGAAAACTGTTGGATTTTCCAAAAACTTTTTCTGATAGTATTGTAAGCACATGTTCTCATAAATACAATAATGTGAACAAATTGCAGCTAATGTAAATAATATCCACATGAGAACAAGTCAAAAAACTACATTTTTGTAATTTTGAAAAAAACAACAACAAAAGAATAGAGCAATGTGGCGGTTATGTCGTCTTATGGAGTGCACTTAGCACTATCCCTGCCAAAAGTTTAAAGAAAAAAATTGGAGCTGCTTTTGAAAATATATTATTTTTGTAATTTCTTAAAATTACAAATATTGCACTAAAGTTATACTACTAAAACTATTAAAATGTTCAAAAAAATCTACATGACCATAATGAAAGAACTAAGTATGAACAACAAATTTCAATTGAAGGAAAATCCTCTTATCTTCAATTTTGTAGTTGTAGGAAGACGCCGAAAAAAGTTTTGCAATTTTTGAAAATTCAGAGTTAACCATGAAAATCAGACTTCACCTTTATAAATGTTTTTTATGTATTCTTAGAAGAAATTAAAAGAAAAAATTTGAAACTGTTTTTGAGAAAATTTTTAAAATGCTCAAGTGGCTTCATGTAAAGTTTCCCCAAATTTAGAGGAAAGTTTTTCAAAACTGCAGCACCTCGAGTCGAGCCAGATCCACCGGGGAATATCCGTTTCAGAAGAAAACGTATGTAAGGTTGAGGCGCTAGTGGTGTTCACAGACGGACGGACGTTTTGGAAAAATACCACTTTTTCGGTATCTGGGGACCACAAAATGTGTATTTCCGTTGAAATCTCGAAATCGATTTTTTGTAGCATTACATAACTTTCTCTATATTACGTATATTACTCTGTGTATACGTACTACATTTACGAGAAAGTACACTAAAGGTGCTACAGAATGGCACAGATTTTCTCGTGCCAATTTTTTCTAATTTCGTTAGTGTGTTCTGGATTTAAGGTCTTACTTCATTGGCCTGCTGCCATTTATCGTCGCCCAAAGTACTTTTTTTTACATTTTCTAATATATGCAAATATTTCACAGTACAAAAAATGTACATTACCTTAATGAAAAAACTATTTAAGAACAACAAATTTCATTTGAAGGAAAAATCATCAATTTTGTAGTTGAAGGAAGACGCCTTTAAACGACGAAAATTCAGAGTTCACAGTGATAATCGGACCAAAGCCACTTTTATAAATGTATTTTACTGTATTCTAACAAGAAATTTAAAGAAAAAAATTGGAGCCGTTTTTGAGAAAATTTTGAACATGTCCGGGGGACTCAATGTAAAGTACCCCCAAATTTTAAAGAATGTTTTTATAATTTCAAAGGTTTAACCAGAGCCAGATCAATAGGGGATTCAGTTTGGAAAAGATAGAACGGATCTATTAATAGGGGGCGCTAACAATGTTCACAGACGGACGGACGTTTTGAAAAAAAAAAAAAACAATCCCTTTTTCGGTATGAAACACCGGTATGGGACCCCAAAACGTGTATTTCTGTTGAAATCTCGAAATTGATATTCCGCTGCAATACATAATTGTCTCTATACTACGTATTTTACTCCGTAGATACGTATGCTTACGAGGAAGTAAAAGGTATGATTTAAGTCAATAAGGAACAGATAAAAATTTGTGAGTGTCGAGATCAGTGCAAGAAATGTATAAAAATATGAATAATTACTTAAATTGAAAAAAGCAGTTTCAATTTCGATTTCTATCTAGAGAGCGGAGCGCTAAGACGACAGTAAAGGACATATACATTCCACCTTACGTTGCGAAAAGACGCGAAAAAATTTGGATTCTGAGGCAATGTAGATCGCATTTTTTTTGCAGATTCTCTGTAAATATTCACAATGCTTATATCATTGTCTTCGTGTCTAAGAGCAACTCAGAATGGCGTTAGAATGTAATATAGTCTTCCATTAAAAAAAAAGTTGTGTCAATATCTCAAAACAAAATAATGTTGCACACAAGAAAATGAATGTTATTTCCTCATCATCTGCAACAACAATTCAGTTAAACTGGGCAAAAGAAAATCAGTCTTTTCGTGTCTTAGAACCAGATTCTACTCTTATGAAAAGGGGATTCACCCTATCCCACTTAAGCTTACTGTAAAATCCTTCGAACAATGTGACAAGTCTGACGTACGACTGTCTTTTGTTCAACAGTTTGCAATTTTATTGGTAGTTCCAAATTTCTCAAATTCTTTTTAAATGTTTTCGACATCACTCCTTCCGATGAGATCACCAAGGCACTCTCAATTCCACCAAGGCACAACTTTCTCCAACTATCTGTTTCAATTGCATTGCAAGCTCCTCATATTTTCTGATCTTCTCTAATTCTGTTTTCCTAATTTTATGGGTCAGATTAACTGTAATATCAATCTATAGAGGTCACTTTACTGGTTTTATCAATGAGGAGGCTATCAGGCCTGGTATTCACTGTTTTGTCGGTGAAAACAAATCGGCCCCAGTACATCACACGGCTCTTTGTTTCCAAGGTGTTGGACAATATTTGTAGTACGGCGAAGAAGAGTCAAGCAACACGTGTTTAACGGCAAGTTATGGATGTATCAGTTTTGCGGGTTCGTTGTCTTTATTATTATTATTATTATTATTATTATTATTATTATTATTATTATTATTATTATTATTATTATTATTATTATTATTTCCCAATTTCTGTAGATATACACTGATGCCGGGGTTCTCAAAATCACCCAAGGCAACAATGGTTCGCACGTAAAGTGGAACAAGAATATATTTTGATTTTTATATCAGTCAAGTCAAACTTAAGAATTTACGGACTATATTTGCTGTTCCCAATAATGCGGCTTTTTGAATTGTCCGTATATGCTATTCAGTCAATTCCAACTTCTTCGCGATCTCTTGCCATTCCTTGGTGACCAATCCATTCGCTGAGACCACTACTGAAAGCACTTCCACAGCGCGCAATCCATACATGTCCTTCAATTAAACAGCCAGGGGTTGGTATTTCCTTTTTTTCTCAGCAACAGTTGTTACAAGCCGAACATCTGTAGGAACCGCAACATCAATGATGCATGATGTTTTAGATATTTTATCAAAGAGAATTATTATTATTATTATTATTATTATTATTATTATTATTATTATTATTATTATTATTATTATTATTATTATTATTCATTTTTTCACAGCTTTCTGGTACATGTTTGAGGAGTCATACAGATATTTCTTTCAAAGCATGATTTCCGTAGTACATTACTTTTAACAAAAATATATTTATTTTAAGAACTAATTAGAAGGTAAACATTTCTACAAATATAAATTCAAACACTTAGTTTATAGATTAAGAAGTAAATAATTCTTTAACACAAATTTATTTAGGAACCCATAAATCTTCTGACTAAAGAACGCGTGCTCAGGATCACAGCTTTCTGTAGATTGATGATAATGTTCGTCTCGATCCCCAGTTTTTTCAGAGAGTGCTTCAGGACGGTAGGTATCACACCTGTTGCTGAGAGGACGATCGGCACAATCTCTATCTCCAATACATGCCACTGCTGCTTTATAACTTGTGCAAGTTCCCTGTACTTTTGAGTTTTCTCTTTGTGTGTTGTGTCGAGGTTGCTGGTATCTACAACTGCTATGTCTATCAGCCATACTTTCTTTTAGATTTATCCCAAAATATTACATCCGGCCTGTTATGACGAACTGTTTTGTCGGTCAATACACTTCGATCCCAGTATAATTTATAGATGCTATTCTCGATGACATTTTTTGGATGGTATGTAGGATGGATGTAGTAGGGTGTATCAGATTCACTAGCAGTTCCACATTTTCTTGCAAGTTTGGCGTGGATGATTCGTGCTACCATATCGTGCCTCTGTTTATAATCCGTTGGGGCCAGCACACTGCAACCCGAAATAATGTGCTGGATCGTTTCTTGGCCTACACCACAAGCCCGGCAGATATCAGAAGGCACTTCGGGGTCTTTAATAATGTGCTTGAGATAATTTCGTGTTGCAATTACCTGGTCCTGGATTGCTATCAAGAATCCTTCAGTCTCGGGGTAGAGATATCCTATTTTAAGCCACTTGTACGACAAGCAGGCGTCGACATTTGATTTCGCTATTTCTGTAGGATCTCTACCATGGAGAGCTTTTTGTTTCCATTGTTCTAAGAGCTCGACTTGTGTTAGTTGTTCGTGTGATACATTGTTTTGTTTAAGGTTGAGTGGTGTATAGTTCTCATCTACTTGCTGTATTACTCTATATAGCTGAGACGACAAGGCTTTCTCATTGAAATACTCTCTCATGTCCATTATCAGTTTTGCATGGAGATTACCAATATTTAAGATGCCCCTACCCCCTAATTTCCTTGGTAGTGTTATTCTTTGGATAGAGCTTTTTGGATGGTGATATTTGAAACGAGTCATTTGGACCCTGATAATCCTCTCCAGTGAGTCCAAATCAGTTCTGGTCCATTTTATAATGCCTAATGAGTAAGTAATCACAGGAATAGCATATGTATTAATTGCTGTTGTAAGATTACGAGAGTTGAGGGAGGCCTTGAGTATGGCATTCAATCTGTTGGTAAACTCTGTTTTTAACTTCTCTTTTATCGACTGTGTATAATCATTTTATTTTGCTGTATCCCCAAATACTTGTAAAACTCATTCATTCCCAATGCAGTGATGATCTCTCTTGATGCAGTCTGATGCTCTGTGCTGTCTGTGAATTTTCCCCTTTGAATACTTTGTATTTTGCATTTTTCTATGCCAAACTGCATGCCCATATCACTAGAGAATCTTTCAGTGATGTATATTAGCTTCTTCAGACCCTGTAGTGAGCCAGAGAATAGTTTTATGTCATCCATGTATGCCAGATGAGTGATCACACACTTTTCTTGACCTTTCAGTTCAGTTATTATTATTATTATTATTATTATTATTATTATTATTATTATTATTATTATTATTATTATTATTATTGTTGTTTTCTTGCTTTCTTTTCTCAGTAAGCATTGAGAACCATTCATCCATTCATACGACTTAGGCTCTGGCGAATGCAACTGGTTATGACAGATCTGAGGAAAGACGGAGAAGAAATTCATCTTTGTCCATCGTTCAATTTAAGAACGACGAGAAGAATTTTTTTTCGCACAATATGGCAAGTCTGTAGGATTATAGCTTTTTGGATGGATATGCTGTTTACTTTTGATAATCTTATTTTTGTAAGACCTGAAGCAAATCGGTCCGTCACCACTCCTGTGGGTGAGATTGGCACTATTGCAACCTTACTCAGTTGCTAAACTTGTTGGATTTCTGCTGTTAAAATCTGGTATTTAGAAATATTTTCCGTATATATGTGTTTATCATAATTGCGTGATACACCATCTTGAATTGCTATTTTATTATTATTATTATTATTATTATTATTATTATTATTATTATTATTATTCATTTTTTCACAGCTTTCTGGTACATGTTTGAGGAGTCATACAGATATTTCTTTCAAAGCATGATTTCCGTAGTACATTACTTTTAACAAAAATATATTTATTTTAAGAACTAATTGAAGGTAAACATTTCTACAAATATAAATTTAAACATTTAGTTTATAGATTAAGAAGTAAATAATTCTTTAACACAAATTTATTTAGGAACCCATAAATCTTCTGACTAAAGAACGCGTGTTCAGGATCACAGCTTTCTGTAGATTGATGATAATGTTCGTCTCGATCCCCAGTTTTTTTAGAGAGTGCTTCAGGACGGTAGGTATCACACCTGTTGCTGAGAGGACGATCGGCACAATCTCCACCTCCAATACATGCCACTGCTCCTTTATAACTTGTGTAAGTTCTCTGTACTTTTGAGTTTTCTTTTTGTGTTGTGTCGAGGTTGCTGGTATCTACAACTGCTATGTCTATCAGCCATACTTTTATTATTATTATTATTATTATTATTATTATTATTATTATTATTATTATTATTATTATTATTATTATTATTATTATTATATTTGAAAATTTCACGCTCTTCCGAAGTTTTCAAGTATAACTCAAGGACAGAACGTCAACACATATGGTGAGACAGATGGTGAGAAGTTCTTGCTTCAGTGTACTCAGGTTCCGCTTCAATGATTTAGGGAGAGAACCTTGCGCACAATGTTGGTGGTTGCCAGCAACACGGCCTTCTGCATGGTTCTGAGGTGCCACTAATGTAGATGGAGTTTTTCTTTCACAATCCTCCAATCTTCAGCCACAAGCCCATTAGTTGAAATAACTACGGGTACAATATCTACCTCTATTAGTTTGTACAAGTTTTTAGTTCAGTTGAGAGTGGCTGATATTTTCTTTTCTTTTCTGCAATAGTTGTCAGCAGATTATGATCTAGTGGGACTGCGATATCTATTATTATTGCACTACGAGTAATTTTGTCGAATACGACAATATAAGGCTTATTTGCTTCCACTGTTTTATCTGTAACAATGGGAGTATCCCACAAGATTTTGGTTCTCTCATTAGACAAAACTTGTTCTGGGCTTGTGGGCCGTGGTCCAGTTGGCGTTGAACTGCCAAACGTTTCGCCCACGACTGCGGCGGGCATCTTCAGTGGCGAGGTCTCGGGCGAAGTGTCCGGGACGGCGGCTGACTGGCGACTGTTACCGCGATGGTCTCGGCCGCGGCATTTATAGGCTGCGGCTGCCGCCGCAGTCGTGGGCGAAACGTTTGGCAGTTCAACGCCAACTGGACCACGGCCCACAAGCCCGGAAGAAAACATGTATATTGACTCCGGCCGTGAAAGCCTTCAATGCTTTATAAAACTTGTTCTGGTAGATATTTGTAGTAAGTCAGGCTTTCCTTTATCAGGTCCGATCTTTTGGCAAGACCTTGGTGGATGATTTTGGCTACATTATTATGACGTAAATAATCTGTTTGTTCTAACTGAGAGCATCCACTGCAGATATGTTGGATAGATTCGGTTGCCTTCTTACACAGGCGACACTTGTCACTGATGTTCTCTTTCATAATATATCGCCTGTAGTTATTAGTGGCTACTACCTGATCTTGAATGGCCAGTACAAATCCTTCCGTCTCGCCAAAAAGCCCAGCGGTTCTCAACCATTTAGTCGATCTCTTCTCATCCATGGAGTTACTTTGAAGAGCAGTAGCAAACCTGCCATGGAGTTCCTTTGATCTCCACTGCTCAACTCGGTCCACAGGTTTCGGAACTCTTGGATTGTGATCTTCCTGGAGCAGCTTCAGAGGTGTATAGCCGTGATCTTGTGCACAAATGGCCGTCATGGATTCGTTGTGGATGAAATAATTTCTGAGCTGTTTTTCTTGCTGGTGGCACATAACTTCAAGACTTAACAGTCCACGCCCCCCATGATGTCTTGAAAGACACAGCCTTTCGGTGGAACTTCGAGGATGATGAATCCGATATTTTGATAGAAGTGTTCTGACTTTTCTATCGAAAGCTTGCAAAGATGTCTCAGACCACTTGACAACTCCAAATGTATGTGATGCTGCTGAAAGAGCCCAGGTGTTAATTCCTGTAAATTTGTTTCTCGAATTAATACAGGACTTGCAGATTTTTGTCACACGAGCGAGAACCTTTCTTTCCACTTGTTTTCTTATTTTTCTATCTGCAGTTCCTAGGAGCTGCTGGAGGCGCAGATACTTATATTCATCGCCATTTATTATTATTATTATTATTATTATTATTATTATTATTATTATTATTATTATTATATAATATATTATTATTATATTAATATATTATTTATATTAATAAATTATATAATTATAATAATAATAATAATAATAATAATATAATAATGACTTTATTTATGTGGCGACACTCATCAGGTCCGTTCTTCCACCTAACCACGTAATACATAAATTTATAGATAACATTTGAAACATTATTCATAGATACATTTAGTAAATAAAAATAAAATACAACTTACTGATGTCATGCCCCTGGGCTCACAAACGCGAAAAGTATACAACGTCTCAGCATTTGCCTTAAACGGCCGGGGAAAAGTAGGGAAAACAAAGGAAGTGTGCATACTCTTCATCATTGAGCCACAAAAATAATATATTTAATATAATTTTAAAAACAAATAAACATTACTGACACCGGGAAACTCTGAACGAGTGTCCGAAAATAAATTCTGAAAGATATTAGTTCAGCAATACGCATCAAATGGTAACAGAAGAAATCTCAAATTCATATGAGAATGCACACAACCACTCGGCCAGGACGACGGCTTAGAGCCGATTTTAGTTTACGTGATGTATTAGGGGAAAAACGCATTCAGTCAGAGCCATGACAAGTTAAACAATAATGTATCAGAAGTTACTAGTAGATACAAAAAAACTAACCCTATATTATACTTAATTTAAACTAATTTACATGTTAATTAAATTAAGAACTAACTTAAGAAATCCAAGAAAAGAAAAAAACTTCAAGTATGCCATATAAAATTACATTTACCTTACAATTTTGAAATAACTTAAAAACTAACTTAAGAAAATACAAGAAATGGAGAAAAAACTGTTAAAAATGCGATATTAGATATTACATTTACTCTACAATTTTTAACAAATTTAGTACACACTTTCACATCATACAATATCGCTCAGAAAAAGAGTATTTAAATGTTTTTGAATATCGCGTGTTTTACATTTCTAACATTTACTGGAAGGTATTCCACTCCGGTCTTGCTACTAAGTAAGATTTATTGTAAAAATTGTGTTGCTCTTAGGAATATTGCATAGCAAAGATTTCTGGAATCTTCTTGTTTTAAGATAAGAAATTTTATGAGAGAGGTAAATAGTACACCCGTATTTAATATTTTGTAGAAAAGGCACAAACTATGAAACATGCGTCGGTCTTTCAAGTTTAATATGTTATTTGCTTTATAGTATCCCGATATATGATCATAAATTCTGATATTATATTGAAACCTAACACACGCATTTTGAACTCTTTGAAGAGCGTCAGCGGTTGATTTCTTTACGTTACCGTACACAATGTCACCGTAATCAAGTAGGGGGAGCAAGAGGGATTTTACTAGTAGTTCTTTGGTTTTAGGTGGAAGGCATTTGTAAGCACATTTGAGTGAGTACATTGAAGCGTACACTTTGCGGCAAGCATCCCGAACATGAGGTTCCCAATTTAGGAATTTATCGATGGTCAGACCGAGATTTTTAACTTAAGAGAATAGAGGAACAGTAGTGTTTACCAGTACAATATGAGGAATATTTAGATTTTGAAATGCTTTATGGGATCGATAGGAGCCAATTATACTTGATTGATATTTTAATGGATTTAGTTTAAGGTCGTTTCTTACTGACAATTCAAGTAAAGAGGCTAAATCTTGATTTGTTTTACTAATTAAATGAGCTACTTCAGAAGGTTTCCCGCTAACGTAGATCTATAAGTCATCTACATACAAATGATTACTGCACTTTGATAGCACCGATGGGATATCATTTACATAGATAAGGAAGAAAAGTGGACCTAGTACGGAGCCCTGTGGCACTCCACGTAAAACTGGTTTAAGGGACGAGAAAGTATTTTCTACCACTACGACCTGTTGTATATTACTAAAATAACTTGAAATTCACGATAAGGTAGAACCAGAGAAACCGATACATTTACATTTTGCCAAAAGCAGGGCATAGTCTACTGAATCGAAAGCCTTGCTAAAAGCGTTAGCAATGTTATATTGCCTTCATCCACAGATTGACGAATGTCATTTGGGAGGAATAGAGTTGCCCAAAACAGATTGAAAATTTTGAGAACATATTTTGGGAATACTTGTTTATTTGTTGACGTACAACTTTTTCTAAGACTTTGGATAATGTTGGTAATATACTGATAGGTCGATAATCACAAGGATTTAACGAATTTAAACATTTCGGGAGGGGACGTATGTAAGCTAGTTTCCACAATTGGGGAAAATATCCGGTTGTTAAAGAAAAGTTTATTATGTGAGTAAGCGCTAGAGGAGCATCTTTCAAAACCAATTTTAATTGCTTTGCCGTTGTATCGTCAGATCCTTTTGAATCTGATTTGAGCGTCTTCACTATTTTTTCGACTTCTTGGCAGTCAATATTGTTGAAATAGAAACTGTCGTCACAGTGAGGTGCATGTGATTCCAGAAAGTGAAGTGACTTTCCTTTAATAATAGGGTCTATTGTATGTGTAGTGGAAGAAAAATAATAATTTAAGTCATCTAAGAGAATTTCTAATGATCTGTCATTTGACTTACGTTTGCAAATTCCTAAGTTTTTCAAAGTGTTCCATATTCCCTTCGTACTGGAATTTGCTTGGAAAATATTATAATAATAACGAATCTTAGCCTTTCTGACTTGTTGTTTTACAAAATTTCGAAGTTTTGTATACTCCTTTTCATTTTCTTCGATTTTAGTAACTTTAAAACGGCTATATACGGAATTTCTAACAATCATATGAACTTTTCTCTCATTTGTAAGCCATGGAGCAGCAGACCGCGCGACAGGAGAAGTTTTCCATGGAGCGTGCTTGTTAAAAAGATTCGTTATGATTCCATTAAACATATTTACTTCCGAGTCTAATGAGTATTGTTGATAAACTTCGTGCCAAGGTGCACGTTCACTGTCGACTTGAAATGCTGTAAAATCTAAATTTTTGTAATCACGATACTGGATTGTTTTGTTTTGATATTTAAAACACTTGACCGAGTATACAACAAAGAGTAAATCATGGTTTGAAATACCCGGAACAGGAACTTGGCCATATAGTAATACTTTAGAAATATCTGAAACAATCAAGTGATGAATCCACGATTTCGCTTTAGATGAGTTATGAGAAGGATTTAATTTTAATATTTGCAAATTATACGAATTGAAAATATGAATAAAGTTAGTGGAAGATTTTGTGATAGGATTTTTTAAGTCACAATTAAAATTCCCCATTATAATAATATTTTGATACTTATCTCTGAATTCTTAAAGTGATTCCTCTAATTCTGACAACAGTCAGGATTTGGAGGCCGTATTTGGAGGCCAATATACAACCCCGACAAGTAAATGTTTTCCCCCGAACACCATATCAACAAACATGTATTCCAAGCTCGGTGAGTTAGTATATGTTTTGATTATTTTACAAGTGATATCATCACGCACAAACATAGCAACACCCCCACCGGATTTCTCTTTTAAATTAAATTTTATTATATTTCTATCATTTCGTATAAGTTTATATTTAGGAATCAACATAAGATTAGGCGACGTAGTAGATTTCAACCAAGTTTTACTAATTAATAATACGTGTGAGCTAGCTTCAGAGAGAACATAAAAAAATTCTGAGTGATGTTTCTTTAGAGATTGCGCGTTAATGTGAAAGACAGACAAGCCACGAGGAATGTGCGAAATGGACGCGTTGAGATCTGAGCGTGTAGCAGGGCTTCGAGGGGTACGTATAGAGCGATTTTCCTAAGGATGAGTCAAAGTGACAGCTAGTACTGGCAACATAACTGAAGCTTCTCTGGTCGTCGTGCCCTCAAGCCCAATGGACTCCCTTCCTGCATTGGTTCGTTTGCTGTTGGCTAACTTGTAAATGGCTTCGATGCTTTCTTTCGTGACGTTCTCGTCCGACAAAAATATAGTGCGCCGCGAGAAATAACTGAAATTAGGAAGTGCAGTGTTATGTGCTCTTCTGTAAAAATTCTTTTTTCCTTTATATATTACATTGAATTTGCTTTTTGTGTGGTAAACATTATGTTTATTTTAAAACCGAGACTTGAATGCGAGATGCGTACCGATGCACGTAGTTCCGACCTTTGTGCTGTATGGCGAGCTTGCTATTTACTTTCGTGGCAGTTTTCTTTTACTGGTTGTGAGAGCATGTTAAGAGATTTTCCACATATGTGATTAAATTTAATTATTTTACGGACTCGCGTACGTGCATATACATAAGCGAAACTCTTAGACTTCTGGATAGTGATGTCTTCTCAGGAGCCATAACCAAACACTTTACGAAGGGGCTGAACGGCTGTCGCGGCGGAGGGATACTTCTCTGAAATACATGTGATGTTCCCTTGTCTTCGCGAACTGTCACTTTGGCTCATCCTTAGGAAAATCGCTCTATAGCAAGCTTAACGCCGGACTGGGGTCAATGCCGCAAGCAGGTATGTCTCGGGGCGGGGTTTCCGGCAAGACTTCGTCATCTACAGGTTGCCAAGTTTCTGACACAGTATTTGAAAGTGTGTACTTAAGAGACAGAAAGAAATTAAAATTAATATATTAGAAGTAAAAATTATGCAATAAACAATAATCTAAGTAGATGTGACACTTCTGAAAGCAAATGTTAAGTTACGCACCATTTACAGATAGCGAGTCAACTTCACACATTTTGGTGATGCGTCTTTTCCCCTATGTACAAATATTGCCCCATCAAAAGACCATACATTTTTAAGGTGGAATTTTGCAATACATTTTCTCAGTATTTCTAATCTATGTGAGATTAAGTCTTCTCTTATTACTTTTCCACTACCTACAAGTTTTCTTTTATTTTTAAAAATTTCAGTTCTTTTCCTATTTCCTACTAATTTTACTACAATAGGGTGACACTTGCCATCAGTCCTAGGTCCTACTCTATGGCTCCTATCAATGTCATCAAGAGTAAGACTGACACCAATATCCTATGCCAACTCTATAACTTTAGTGTCAGTATTTTCACTGTTTGACTCACTGATTCCAAAAAAAAAACGGAGCGAATTTCTCCGCTGATATTGTTCCAACTTGTCCATTTTGTCCATGTGGGCCATCTTTAGCGCTGTGATCTCCTGGCGCTGCTCGTCGATGACGCGGTTCTGTTGCTCGATTGTCTCCCGAAGTTTCGAGAGCTCGTCCCGAAGCTCCACGCCTGGTTAATTTTTTGGACGCTCTCCGTTATGCGGGCAGCAACAGATTCGCTCACTTGAGCGATGAAATTTTTGTTTTCGAGGAGCTTCTTTGCAGTTTGACCCATGACGAGAAAACACAAACAACAAGAATATTAGAAAAATGAAGAGAAATAAATGCACACTTAAAGCAAATGAGAGTTTATAGAAGTTGAAACGAGCAAAAACACTAGGTTTTAGGCAGCAAGATAGACCAAGATGAAAATAAGAGTAGAGTAGAAAAAAAGAATTAACTAAATAAGAGAAAGAAAGATATATTTACAGAAACTTTAACACAAAATGAGAAGGGACAAAGTTATAGACAAAAGATAAATTTAACAAAATGTACAGAATAAACACAATTTCTGAGATAAAGAAATAAGATATTGTGATATCGGAGATAGTAAAAATGGGAGAAGAGAGTAAAAGAAAGTTTACTTGCCTAGAAATAATCTGCTAGAATTCACTGTAACTTCAACACTCGCCGCTCACTAGACACCTCCTATGAGCCCCGAATCGCTACCTACGCTCCGGCACGTCCTCACTCGACGACGGTCATACGACGACTCGATTATTATTATTATTATTATTATTATTATTATTATTATTGCTATTATTATTATTATTATTCCGAATTTTTCACCCAACCTCTGGGATAAGGGGTTTGTGGGGTTAGCACGAACCTTTACCGTATATACTGGCCTTCAGAACCTTAGGATGTGCTTTCTAATCGTCACACAGCAATAGGTACTGGGACATTTGCAAGGAAAGCGCACAGCTATAATTTTCCTCGGCCGGAAATCGATCCCGGAGTTGTGCCGTAGAAAGCGAGCACGCTAGCCAACGAACCACCGAGTGAGGTATGATTGCAGTAGTTAGCACAGCACATTTCCGTTAATGTCTCTTCTATCAATGCCTTCCAGAACCTTTCTCTGATGTCTCAATGTCCTCTATGAAGTCTCAATCTGTCAGCCTTCATTCCTTTCAGGTGTTAATCGTCCATATCTCACAGCGCCTCTGGAACCGAAAGAGGAAGCGTTTTCAATGGAGCTACGCATCAAGGGAGTTTCACCTTCTCTCTGGATGTTCCATCTAAAGATGTTCTTACACTAGCAAGGGTTTCGCACACTAGCAAGGGCCAGGACGCGTCCGGACGTGGATAGAGCAGTTGCCGCATGGTGTAACGTTTCACAACGTATTCAACGTATTACATGGGACGGGCTTTCTCGTCATCACACAGTAATAGATACTGGGACATTTGTAAGGAAAGCACTCTATTTACATGGCCGGAAGCCCATGTAAAAGGATAAATCTAACCGATAGATCTTTCTCTCTTATCTCATCTAACGAAGATGCATAAAATCTAATCGCGTACGTTTCGTATGAAGTCGTTTATGCAATTGACTTCTTTGTCCTTTTTCCGGCTACATACAAATAAACTATATATGTACTGAAATTTGATGTTTGTGTGTGCAGTTACTATGTATATACTAAAGATGTTTCCGGTCATGCCAACTGCTATGACCATTAGTTCCGTTAGGTAGTAAATGCTTTTTTCGCGGAAGATGGCGCCGAATCGATCCGGCACGAACCTACACATCGGCTTGCGTGTCTAAAAACGGCCTTAAAAATATATTTTGTACCGTCTGAAGCTTTTTCAAATTGCTTGGCGCTATATTGCACCAAGCCGGGAAGATATATCATGGTTGTTCTTCACTTCTCTTGAGTCGGGACTAATTTTGAGGTTTTGCACGACACTTTCCAGCTACAATCTTCTCGGGGTACTACCACCCTCCTTGAGATAATTCTCAATATAGAGGTCCCTCAAATACAGAAATTCAAGTGATATAACTGACATTTTCAGAGCGATATTAAAATTTAACACGGCATTGTCTCAAAACATAGACTTTTGAGTTGGTGCTTTTTGGAACTGGGCCATCGGTGGGTGGAAACATCTACTGTGAAATCCAAAAATTAAATGTATTAAAATAATAAAGTCAATAAATATGAGAAAGGATAAATGTTTTCAAGCAATATAGCAGAATAATTAGAGATATTCAGATATTCGATGCTTCGTAAAAAACGGGCAAACTGATGATATTCATCATAAAATCGTGTTTATAAAATTAAAAATTGGGTGTTCATAGAGTTTCATAGTTCAGGTGAGTATACTTCCTGAATACAGTGAAAAAATACGCGTTTTCATTGAAATTCGGTCCCTACTAATGGCACGCTCGGAAACATTAAATGCTCACTCACTCGTGATGTAAGGCGAGCTTCGTGTTCATAGGCGCCTTTTAAATTAAAGCACTCAAACTGCATGGACAGTTAAAAAGAATTGGAGAAGGACGATGGCCTGGAAATTTTGGTAGTGGTAACCACTTTGCGCAGAAGCTGAGATAACTGTAAGACGGAAGGAATGAGTGGAACGAGGTCTGGGAAAGGGATGGTCAGAAGAGGGTTAATTTTCAGAAGACTGCATGGATAGACTGATGGAAACTGAGATGACCTAATGATATTTATGAGCAGAACTTCTATTGTCGTTGTCGCAAATTTCTATTACTGACAATTCTTGATTTTTCATGAAAAATGAATATCAGAATTATTGGAGTCAAGATCACAATGCACATAATGTGATTGTTTATAACAATTATAATTCACAATGGGAAATGCGGTAAGGAATAGCCACGATAAGTCAATAAAGTAGATTTTTCTTTACAAAAGAAGACTGAAAATTTTTATTGAAATTTTTACATAAAAAGTTGACATTTCCGGATGATGATTCAAGAAGGGAGTCATGCAGTCTTGGCCAATTTACCACCAACCGCCACCGCCGCCACCTGGAACGAAAGACACATGTCTAAGTATGTTAAATACTGCGCGAAATATCTCACAAAATGGTATGAAAGTACATGGACAATAACAAATATTATCACATTTACAATACACATTTCTCGTCTCTCAAAAGTGGAGGTCCAATTTTAATCATGATGTGAACAGTATATCTTTATATGTTCCACTGTATACAAATATTTTGGAAATACTGCTGGATTCTTGCACTCTTTAATCGGGAAATGAACTATTTAAAAAAATGAATCATAATGGATAATGTGACTGGTTCTCGCAGAAGAAGATCAAGGTGAGTTATGAATGATGTATCCCAATCAAATGAAGCAGATTACAATACACGAATTGATTTTTCTAAAAATTATATTTATTAAAACGGAATTTTGAGACATTGCAATTCTATAATAGACAGTCAATTGCAAGTGGACAGATGAAGGAACTGAATGAGGGATTGAAACGAGGAAGATCATTTCTATTGGAAATATTACCGCACGTTGCGACAAACGTAGTCAATAAATGACATTAGTCTCTCAATTTATTTCCGGGAGTGTGGACCCTTCCACATTTAACGTCTGGGTGAGCAGTGTCAAATTAAGCGAATGCTGCTGCTCCAAGGAACAAGCTTTCTCCGAAAACAAAACGCCGCCGCCCCCCGCCGCCGCCGCGCCGCCGGCCGCCGCCCCGAAGCCACCGCCTCCGAGACCGCCGCCTCCGAAACCTCCCTTCCAGCCGCCGCCGCCTCCGCTGTAGCCACCGCCGCCGCTGTAGCCGCCGCCGCCGAAGCCGCCACCGCTCTTCCAGCCGCCACCGCCTCCATAACTGCCACCTCCGAAACCGCCGCCTCCTCTCCAGCCACCGCCGCCGCCGCCACCGTATCCGCCTCCGCCGAAGCCTCCTCCTCCACTGTAGAGGCCTCCTGGTGAAGAAAAACAGCTCATCAGGACAGCCCCCGAAAAATTGATGTAACACTTTCGAGAGGATTGGCGCTATGCGAAAATTCGTATTTAGCGAAATGAGATTGTAAATTTCCCATCAATGTAGATATACGCATTTAGTCACATTTTGTAGTAATTATATAAATCATACTATTTAAGAGGAAATTACGCAAGTTGTTACATATTTCACTCCTTGGGATGGCTGTCTGGAGATAATTCACCAGAGAACTCTTAATCTCATTCTGATCTCTTCCTTAGCCTCGCTTGAGCCGAGGTGAATCTCCCCTTCCTCTCACTTTGCGTCATTGACAGACTGTGCAGGGACGATTACATGGTTCGTTCGGTCATTGCCAGTTCTCTACGGAAATGATGGAACAACTGTGCACCCTGCGTGGAAGAAGTATGACGGCTGCGGTGGTTGCAGGGTCACCCAAGACCGCCCCGAAGTTAACGTAAAGTACCAGTCATTCTGTGATCATAGCAACTCCTGGGTTATCGGGGAAAGCCACCGAAATTGTTGAATAGCACAAAGATGTTTTTCTCGGTATAATTATTTATACAAAACACCCATTGAGTTATTTCGTTCATTTGACTTTTTTAAAAAAATTGATGCATGTGGCACACACGACTGCGATAACAACCACACTGTATGAAAGCAAGGCTTACGGGTTTGAATTCCGCGTAAGGTACACGTATTTCCACGAATTTTATATGACGATTGTGGCATGGAAACAAAAGCAAACTTATATAAAATCACATGGATTATCTTCCACTTTTGTATATCTCCCTTGAAAATCCAAGTACTTGTTTTCATACATCCCATTAGGAATACAGCGCGCAAGAAGGGGAAACATCTTTTTCGGTTACAAGAGTATCCAGAGATTGCGGATATCCCCTGCGTCAGCGCGTTCTTCTAATAAATGTATCCCTGGACGCGAGAACTCGCTTGCAGTGCGCGGTCTCGCTTCGTCGGACTCGTTGCGCGCGGGGCGCGGGGAAGGGGGCAGGCGAGGAGCCAGCAGACCCAGTGAAAGTGGACGGCGCGGAGAATGGGACGAAGAGATTGGAGAGGGGAGAGAGGAGGAGGTGCAACGCTTAGCGGGATCTTCCGGGCGCGAGGGACTAGAGGCCACACGCTAATACGATTCCCGCCTTAAGAATGGGGTTCCTCGAGAACGCTCACTGCTGCTGCCCCTTCACTTGTTACGCCGTGCAGTCTCGCGCCCCGCCCCTTTCTCTCTCGCGGTCACCGGAACTTGCCTCGCGCACTCGAGCGAGAAAAAAACGAGCAGAGGGCGATCTTGCGCGCGGCAGTTGTAGACGATGGCGGAAGAAAACAACCCTTGCCCCTTTCCATCGGCTATGTCTTGAATGAGCCCTTCTCAATTTTGTTCATATTTTTACCCGATGGAAGTTGTTTTCACTGTGGGCTTTGCACGCTGCGATGGTGATACTATGTGATGTAATACTTCCCTGCATAGCTACTTTGTTGACGTTAGCATTTTTCACCTGCAGTTCCCACTATCTCTTATGTTTTTTTTCACAAAACGCACTGCTAAAACCCATGGTCGAATCACGGACCTTTAGATCTTCAATCTACCTTTCTCGCAGATAAACAGTTTTGGTAGCGTTAGATAATACGTTTATTTTAGTGGCATCAACCTGCAGAGCTTGATGTTTTTTCTTAGAGTCCCTTAGTCGCTCTTATGATACCTTTCTTTGGCAAAACACACTGACAATATCCGAGATCGAACAAGGAAACACCAATTAGCGCCCGTCTCACTTTGGCATTTTCATCCGAAGGAAGGTGGAATTTGTAAGATTTTTCCGTTCGTATTCCCGTTTCTTCCGTGGACTTTGTAAGATTTTTTCCGTTCGTATTCCCGTTTGAAACAATAAATGGATTTGATAATCGAAGAACTTACACGATCTATTTTCGTCATTGAATACCACAGGACGTACAAAGTTACTTCAGAATCAATACAGCGAACGCCAACAAGAGGAAATATTCATTGTTTATACGCCAGTTCATTTCGTACTTCGTTTTTACATAATTACTTTGAAGCAGTAAGTTTTTTGTTACTCGTTTAAATGTTAATTATGAGAGGGAAGTAAACAATTAAATTCATAGATAATTTGTCACTTTCAAAGTTTAAATATGATGAACTATTATTCGCAAAAAATACAAAGAAACCCATGTCCCTCGCAATTTTCCAAAACGCTTTTCTTTGGTGAATATGAGCGTATCAAACACATGTTCGGTGATGTTCTTACCCTCCTTTAATGAGCAATATCTGAACTGATGGTACTGGTATTGGACGGTGCCTCACTTTCACTATTACATGAAATGTTTTTTTAATTCTCTTTGCTTTTAAGCGACTTTTCTTTTCCGGGAACTAACTGTTGCTCGACCATCATTTAAAGTTTTGTTTCAATTATTGCTTTTCCTTTCCATTCTTACATTTTGTGTGCTTCTTAACACGACCACCCTAGCACATTGGGGGACCGGTCCCGGTTGTAGTTCTCGAGACTTAGTCGTAACTTCTCAGAACACAAAATGGAATCCTTCTGAATATCTCTTTTAACGACAATTTCTTTAACCTACTTTAATGTTCATAAGTCTGCTGTATTTATAACTACCATTCAGATGTGTACCATTCAAATAATAAACGAATGTTGAGCCATAAACATATTTTATAAAGAAATAGCGAGAATGCTCGAGAATAAAATAATCAGCAGCTTTCCTATGAGTGCTGGCTTCTAGAAAACAAAGTAAATTCTCGTTGCGAAAAATCAGCAGGGCTGGATTTACCCACAGCAAAATACGTACTGTTTAGGCGCCCCATTCGTGGTAGACCCTGCCCTCCCGAAAAAAATCATAAATTATTCGGCAAAAATATCATATGTTGTATCCGTAAAATGTTTGTATCCGTAAAATAATAATGAAAGAGTCTACAGTACTATAAAGTTTGTGAAGCAATTTTCTTATTCTCATTTGTATTTTTACAAAAAGTTTATATTATTAGTTTTATTATTAAATCTGGAGGGTTTGTTATCCGAAGAGAGAACCCCAACACGATGTGCGTGGAGGCCTTGCAGTGCCTAAATCTTGTCCTCATTCATGTGAACAGAATATCCAACATTTTAAAGTAGTTCCGAAAATGTCTTCAGGAGTAAAAATGTTCCCGTAACCCAGAATGAAAATAGAACACATGATTCATAAAACATTGAGTGACGTCCGATGGTATGTCGCTTTCTAACATGTAAAATCGCACTAAAAGGCCAAAATATTTTCGGAATATAAAATTCTTCATGTAGTATATATAAAGTTATCCTTTGTTAAATGTTAAAAACTTTGATTCCTTGATCTGTTATATAATAGGAATAACATGACAATGGGTTATTTAGGTGGTAAAAATTAGAAAACTTTTCATTGATGCCGATGTTTCGATGTGTACTTCTATTTCATCAGAGTTGTAAATACGCAACTCAATGCAATCTAAATGTAAACAAAAATATTCATTACGGTTGTTAACGCATGGTGTCAAGTTTTAATTTTTTCCATTGTGTAATATATGTTGACACTCGCTTAGTATGCAACAATTATTTATTACTAAGAGTTGCATATTAAAATTAACAATAATTGCAATAGGATAGCGACATTGCTCAAAATACCCCGCTGAAGATTAAACTCACAGCTAAACTTGGGGATGAATGAATTATTTTCTAATTTTTTCCATCCAAATGAAGTATTGTCAAAATTTTGCCACCATGGTATATTTTATGTTCATTTGTGAAGATCTGCATGGTACCTTCTTTTTATTTATCATGCTTAATGTTAGCTTGTTGCCTCCATATAGCCTTTTGCACTTCATTGCCCAGTATTTTACATCGAGCGCTTTAAAATTTTGCGTGATTGCAGAACTTTCTCTTTTTCGAGACTCGAACGTTTTAGCATTTTTCGTTTGTTTGAATTCTTGTCGCGATGGATGCGATGATATGAGAAAATTAAACAGGTTCTGAACCCACCGAGCTGTAAATTGGAGACCGGTCTAACTGGGTCAAGTTTATGGGCAACGTTCTTTTGATCTTGTTCGCACTCAGGATATGCGGCTCTGAAACTTAATATCTGATGCGCTTTCTATGTACTTCGAAATAATTTTGCAACGCATCATTAATTATAATTGTTTTCTGAGACGTTCGTCGATATTACATTTACTGTTTTTCGATTTCAGAAATCTGCGCACCTCAATGCAGAATTTGATTTGTTATTTTGGTAAAAAAAAGAACAGCAAAAACTGTATGTGACGAATGGGAGAGAAGTAAATTTTCAAGAAGAAACAAGATTCGTTTCCCAATGTTATTTATCGCTACTTCAACAGTTAGTTAACACATTGTTTTAGAAGTTTTCGCACAGAGAGTGTTGGAAGTGTCGACAATCAAACATTTTCGTCCGATCGAATTGCCGTTGAATTACAAGTTTTATTAAAAAAATTAACTTATATTTTAGCATCTTTCTCAGTTTCCAAAGAAATTGTATTTCGTAATTTTTGGTCATGGACAGCAAATTAACAATGATTGAGAACCATATTGAGAACGTCACAAATTCAAATATTTTGTTCTGTTAAAACAATGAATAAATAGTTTCTGAAAATGCTCATCGGGGGAAAATAGAATCCGATTAAGGATTTGAACACTAAATCTAAAAGGACGTCGTCAAGAGAAAATTAATTTTTTTAAGAAATTTCCAGCGAAGAAATTTTCAGAAAACTGATAAGGGGGCGCCGAAGTGATTGTGGGGCACCTCTACTTTCCATCTAACATAAGATGACGGTAATGATAAACCTGACAATGCACTTTACTGTTACGCTAAAACAATAGTTGCTGTCTCATTGTCCATGGTTCGTGGCATTTACGAGTAAAGCATTGTTTGCAGTTGCGAATTCATTATATGCCAAGATGGGACTTTTTGCCATAGAGAACTAACAACCTCATTACAAGATTTTTATCATTTAGTGGAGGGAAATACACACTGAAATAATTACCTTTGCTACTCGTATTTCTACAAGTATAATTAATATAGAAAACATTTTTCTATGTTTCATTTCTAAATATAATAGAATTTAAATTTAAAATGTAAAATTGTCTTGGAAATGTAAAGAAGCTATTGCAATTTTAAAAAATCATTTCGAATATACAGTTAGTCTTTCTGTTCTATAAAGACCTCTTAGCAAGAAAAAGGTCACATTAAATCAACATCCGTTTAATCTAATTGAAAGGATGACGAAAAAACAAAGTGAAACATCTCGTGTAAAGATTCTTACTTCGAGTGGCAGAAGGAGCGTATGCTCGGTGCCAGATGACTCACTGAATCGAATGACGCAAAATTGCAAGGAGTACAGCTCTTTTGAACTCATTTGTCGTTTTGTGATTTCCTTCTAAGCGGAAGCGGGAACAGGAATCATATGCTGTTCTTTCTTTCCTCAACCGTTCTCACTTTCATCAGTCCAGAAGCAGACGATCGTCTAATAGATTTCATCCTTTTCTCTGAACAAAGAAACAATATCTGCGGTAGTAAAAGAAGAAAAGTGAACAGTTATATTAATTATGAAAAGATTAAAAGAAATTATAATTCAAAGCTTAAAAAACGGTGGCGACGAGCGTTAAGGCAAGATCTCATACTTCGAGAGTACCGGTGATTGGGAGATCGCAGGTTTGATTCCCACCAGGTGCCAGGAAATTTGCGTAATGCGTTTAGCAGCAGTAAATTTGTGCCGCCCGGCGGAATCGAATTAGTAGGCCAAAAGATCTGGCAACTCTTCTCTGGTTACTTCCAGGCGATTGGAGGCGCAGCACTAAAAAATTACGGCCCACAACTGCGCGTGATCTGATCTTTCGCTATCCTGTTCTCATATCCTACCCTTAGGGCCGAGCTGATCGCCCATCCTCGAATGGCCCATTCCTCACTATAGAAAAAATTCTAGTGCCGGAGGTAGGCCAAGGCAAAACTATAAGTGCAATTGAGAAAAAAAGAAAGTTTTTTGAAGAAGACGCTAAATCCCCCTTGCGGTGGAAGTTGGAAGAAGTGCATAGCGCAGCAGATTACTTACCCGCCCACACGGGCGACGTCGCCACAGCCAGTAGGGCACACACGCACAGGACCTGCACAGGAGACAAAAGAGGCGTTGAGTTAGAGCGGGGCGGAGCAGAGCGGGGCGGAGCAGAGCGGATCGGAGCAAAGTAGGATTCTGAGTACTCCAGTCGCACTCATAGCCCTTTACCTTCTTGCGTTATACGCATTTCACGAATGACGCAACAATCTGGTAGACGTGCATGGATCGTGCAGATCGTGCTGACCATACCGATCTGTAAGGCACTTTCTCCATCTATCGGAATACGCGCAGCGCGTGAAACGCGAAACAAGAGACCTTATAGTTACCTACATTCTACGGTCAATACACCGAGAGAAGTGGCTCAGGTCATGATGACCCTGCAGTGCTTCTGATCGGGAGGTCGTAAGTTCGATTCCCGACGATGGCAGGATTTTCGACACTAGCTTACGTACTTTTGTGCCTAAATTTTAGCCGATATGCCACACCAAAACTGTTTTCAGGAAGGAGACTCAAAAACAAGAATTTCATTTACGAGTACTTCCAGCCCGTTGTGATTTAAACAACCGATTACCAGCTACAGTCTTTTCAGCCACCAACCGAAGCGTGAAACAATAACGCCCGATGCTCCGCTCTCGAGTAACCTTCCCACCGAAGAAAGTGGACCGGCCTGTTCAGGGTCAGATGCGCGCGTGCTCTCCTATGTTCTGAGCGGCTGCCTCGGTGACAAATAGCCCTTCTCCCCAACAGATAACAAAGGCGGAGAAAACGAGTCGGGCAACCTGCCGCTCTGGGACTAGAACGCGCGTCTATTAATTTTATAACAGCTGGAGCAACCCCTTTGAAAGTTCGCAGAGAGTCTTTTCAACAAGTAGCTCCCAGTACACTCATTATTCTGTCCATATTGCGAGAAGCGAAATAATCTCTACTTCGTGAATTGCATTGTAAGTAATGAAATATATAAAGATTTTAAATGGCGATTTTGTTCCAACCAATTTTAAACCATGGCTGGACATTTCTTGAGAACTAACTCCTATCTCAGTCTCTTCACCTGTATGGTAGCTTAATTTTACACCACTTCCCATTATTTCTTGCGAATTTTATCCCCTATATAATCGATTTGTTTAGTATCATCTTCCCGTTTTTAGCATGGTTCTTCCCGTGCATAATAATCACCCATTCGCAAATTCTCTGCAATTCGACCGTCGAATACATTAACTGAAATGTTGCTAAACCGAAACTGACAAAATAACATACTATACATGCTTTTGGTATTGCTCCAAAAGAGTGAATGTATTTTTTTGTCGAGCAACTAGCAGAACATGAATTTTTGAGACCTACTTCGATTCCCGAGTGGCCTGACTGATATGGTTTTTCACTGGGAATGTTATTAATTACATCTAAGAGAAAGCTGTCTCGCAACTTACTAAACCCCAAGGGTTCATCCGAATTATATTTAACATACTTATCTGCATTTCATTCTGCACTGGCCTCAAAAGGAGGCAAAAGTCCACCTCACGAATGGTCAAATAAGAGTAAAAACAAAAAAAAATATCACACGTGAAAGATATCCATAAAATTCCACACGTTTCAACCCTTGCTTCTCTATTTTCAAAAAATACTATCTTTCTATGTCAATTTTTTACAATGTTCCTGCTTCTCACCTGCCAGTAACGTTACTTTTATTAAAGAGAGAATATCGATCTTTTAGGTTCATCGAAAGTGTACCACATTTGATGTTACGATCAAAATAATACGTGCTCTACGCCTATGCCAATGTCTCAATAAACCAGTGCGTTTTCGACTCTCCTTACCGTGATTTTGATATTCATTATAAAAGTCGTTTGAATAATATAATATAATTTTTGAATAATATACGGTTAAAGACTGTGTTAAGTATTTTTGTACAATCATTTTTCCAACGGCCACACACTTAAGCGCAATAAAGTACAAAAGCATACTCTCCGGAACTCACTCTCGAGGAGTTTACATATGCAAAGAAACTGACGGAATTGCTTAGCAGATTCGTATTAAGTGATAATACAGTAGGTTCCGAACTTTCCGTGAACTACACATTGTTCTTTCACGGTCAGTCAGAATTATTTGTGAAACTTTCTAAAAAATATAAAAATAATGTACCCCTATACACATATTAAATACTCAAACATTTTGACTCTCACAAGATGAGCGTTCTAATCAAATTCCCTTCCCCATCTCTTCATTGAACTAGCGGAATTACATAAAAAATGTTGAGCCCCGCATGTTGAGTTTGTTAACAAATGTTAAACCTTAAAAAAGATGAAGTCTTGCTCATCAATACCGACTTAAGCTGAGATGCATCGAAACGAGATGCATCTTGCTCTGATCTGACTGTGATAAGCTCGCGAAGTTAAGCTTAGGACGTCGAGCTCGTCTAAAACACGTGATCGAAATGAATTACCCAACGCATTAAGTCCGCCCCGATAGCTCCCGTCAAACCTTCATGAACCTGAACGCATCGTATTGGAGGTTCCGAAGTTGCAGTTCGCCAAAAACCGACGATCTCAGATACCCCGCAAACGAACGCGATTCCAGCGACTCGCTCGCCGACTCTGCATCGGAGCGACGTTCAGCCCGTCAAATCAAACTTCCCGCCAAGCCGTATCCCGCCCAGCCGCGTGCAGCCCGTGCGGCAGCGGCCGAAGACTCCCGCGGATTACCTCAATGAGAAGTGAACGGCCGGCGCCGTGGAGATTGCGAGTCGGCGACCCGCGCCCGACGTACGAAGCCTGCGCGGACGCCGCGTCGCGCCGGGGGCGGTAAGCAGCGGCGGCCTCCGGGAAAGCGCGGAAGGGGGCGGGGCGGGGGCGAGGGCGGGGGCGGAGTACGGTGGGTCGGGGAGGACGGAGGAGGCGAAGGCTGCGTGGGAAGAGCGCGAAGGACCGCCAGGGGGCGTGCGCTGCCGAGAGGCGACGATGGGGCGGTGAGAGGCCACGAAATCGCCACGCGACCCCCGGGAGAACGGAACGGGAACGAGTTTTTTTTTCTTCCGGGGGCGCCGATATGCCGCGACTGTGGTGAGAGGGGACGAGTGTTAGGGGCACCGGAAGAAAGCGGAGTCCATTACTATATTGCATTGCATAGTCCATCAGAGAGCATCGATGTTTTCACCTTGCGATTGTAGTGTTGAGGGGAATGGTTAACCATCTCCTGCCTTATAATATTATCCATATAATTATAAAATCATAAATTCTTAGTGTGGTTAACTAAATCGAGCCAAACTGTGCAAACTTAATAATAATAATAATAATAATAATAATAATAATAATAATAATAAGAAGAAGAAGAAGAAGAAGAAGAAGTCGGATCTGGCTAAGTGAGATTGCAAGCGATAGAAATCGTATTCTTACTAAAAGCGTTGTCTCTTATACCCAGTTTCTTACTTAGAATAAAAATAAAGAGAAATGCAATACTTATAAACTTTATTTATACACGTGTTATGAATTATATATTATTGCTCCATGTAAACTTCAATTGAAAAATTTTAATTAAAAGAGACGATTTTGGCACTTTAAATTCTTAACAAAGTTCATGTATCTTGCCTTTATCTTATTCACAAAGTATCTTAAATGTGCAATCGCTTTCAAGGAATAGCGTCAACACATCAACATATGCGACACGGTGCAACGGACGGAATGCTCTCCGTGCGCGTATTACCTGTTACTCTGCAACATAATTTTCAGTTAGTGCACGTTAATAAAATCTGAAAAACACGTAAAAGCATCTAAATAATTCGGAAAATGCTATTTTTCAGAGAAACCAAAATATGTCAAATCCTCTATTAGCAAACACCGAAAAAAATGGGATGTCAAAGTACTCCTAATTATGCAGATTTTACTCCGCCACAAAAATATTTTTTTCGCATAAAAATACCCTGACTTCATTGATTGACTGATATTGAATGTTTTATCCCGAGAGGTGGAGATGTTCCTTCTCCACAGGTTGCGAGATCCGGCGCCGACCTACATGTCGTTTACGGCGGGGGGAGACTTCACTCGCCGGGTACCTCCCCCAGCAGAGCACCGCCCCAGCCAGGTCACGTTCTAAGCGCCCGTCTGGTCCCCCGATAGTGTGGTAACGTAATGCATGTATGTAAAAGTGTGCAAGGGGAGAGGATATGGCAAAGAAGAAGGAATCGTGCTCGGTCCTTACCCGTTTCTTAGAGAGCAGCTCCGGCATTCGCCTGGTTTTGATGAAAGAAACCACGGAAAACTACGGTCAGAGCAGCCAGCCGTTAGAATTCTTCTCCAGGCAGCAGCTGAATGTGATTTAGCTAAGTAACTTGGGTCGAAAATCCACCATCGCCGAGACTCGAACCCTAGGACTTCCTGGTCAGAGTATCTGCACAGTCAGAGGCAGTGCTGGCCGGTACCTGGGACTTCATAATTAGTCTCACTATTAGAAGTTTAATGTCATCAAATGCTTATGATATTCAGAGACGTATAAAAACTATGTTAGGTGTTTACAAGCAAACATGGAGCCATCTCAAATCTTCGTTGAATGAATCACTGAAAAAAACTAGACAAATATGAAGATGACATAGAATTAAAAAAAAAGATAATATTTTCATTGTACCGTTGAGATTTCAGATTGAAGAATAAAGCTATCATGTTTGTATTTTGCTCTGTTCGAGATTCGGCGAGCATTTGTTTTTTGGACCTTACGCAATGATAGAAACTTGCAGTCCACCCGTTTTAATAGTGCCGAAATTCGTCAATGTCATCTAAGAGAATGATGGGAAATACGGCGAGTCATCCAAATGTCCGGAGAAAGATATTGGCATGAACCTATCCGTTTCCGTGACCAAAATGATGTCCATTTGTGTTGTAATTGAGTGTTGTAATTGAGTGAATTGAGCACTTTTAGTTCCTGAATGTTCCAAAACATCTGTTTGTGGTATCTGTGAATCCTCTAAATTCATCTTTTAATTTAGTATTCAATCAATAATTATTTTAAAATTATGAATATAATACGATTATTGGAGCGATTTAGTTGGGAAATAATAGATTAGTATATACACTGGTTAGTGTGTGAATATTTATTCAAAGAAATTGTGGGTATAAGAATTGCCAAACGTTTTTTCAACGTAAAATCTTCGGATTAATATTTAAAATTCCCGATAGTAAGTTACTGAAAAAATAAGATACCCTTTTTGAACACTGTCTCAAGAGATTCCACTGTCAGGGGATTCCAATGGTCATAAAGACAAGAATTTTGACTTGTAAAACTGGAACACATGCAGTAAAATAAATTGAAACATGACTAAAATTTCAAAACAAATAAGATAAAGGTATGTGTCAAGTAAACTCTTCTGAAGAGAGAATTTACTTAACTAATCAAAAGAGAATCAGTCTTTTGTACTGCTATAAATTTCAAACGTCTTTTACTAAGATTTAAATTTTCGATCTAATTGGCAAAGTCACATAATGATGCAAAAAACCGATGTCGAGATTTTTCGTAGTTCCATGTTTCGGGGGTTCCTGATACCGAAAAATTGATATTTCCAAACTTCGGCTGTCAGTCCGTTTGTATGCGGGGACTGTGAATAACACTAGCGCATAAAAGTTTTACAAGATTTATATCAAAATGGACTTTTTCGAAGTCGATCACCCCGATCTCATGATCTTGTAAATTAGAAATGGATCTTTTATTTTTTAAGGGTACTTTACATACATGCCAAAGATATTTTCAAAATTTTCTAAAAACATTGCACGAATTTTTTCTGTAAATATTTTACTCGAATAGAAAAAGTATGGTTTAGAAATTTGTTATTGATTTGAATTTCATTACAGCCTCTGAAATTTCGTGTATTGCAAAATTTCGATTTTTGCTCAACTGTATCATCGATTTTTGCTCAACAGCTCAACTGAAGCTAGAGATTTTGTTCGTCACACAATCATCAAAATTTTTAAATTATGCACGTGCATTTTTAAAAAATAGGCGATTTTGCGTAAACTTATGTAAAATCGAAATAATTTTCCAAAAATAATACACAGAGAAGAATTTCGTTGAATTGACTTCGGCTTTTTGTGTGTGATTCTGTCTTAATTCAGTCGGCTGTGCTGTTGAGCCGTAGAGCCTCTGTACCTGCCAGACTCCCTGCCATTTGCCCCTGTCGTTGCTGGAGGCAGGTACTGAGCGGAAGATGCCCGTGGGTTGTGGGAAAACGCTCAGTCAGGAAACCTCTTACGAAACTCTAATAATCATTCACAATTAATTCCTGATAAAAATTATGGGATTACAGATAGAAAGAATATATAACCCTAATTTACTAAGGCAGCGCATTGCAATATTTTAGATCTTCCATAAATGGCTTAGACCCTTACAATGTGTTTTAGTTGCTGACGGAATATTCTGTCAAGTCTGCTGCCCTGAGTAATGTCGATGATTTTGTAGGGTTCCTGGAACAAAATCTCGGAATAGGCTGTTCTTTGTTTTTGCCTTATGTGTTTGAATTAGAACAGTTGCCATTCTTAAGTTTTGGGTGATAATACATTTTCAATTTGTAAAATTTATTTTGAATATTTACAGTGTTCAATTTTTCTTTTACAGTATTGTAACGCTAGTGAACTTAAGCCGTTTTCAGATAATAATATTTCTGTAGTATTAGGTTTATTATCGTTATGGTGTTAAATAGTACCCTTATTGGAGCGTCTTTAATTTTTACTTGAATTTTATTTCGTTTGCAAAACAACTGTAAGAAATGTATATTGTGTATATTTATTTAGTTTTAATTTCTAGTAATGTTCATTCTATGTGCAGTTCATTTACTGAAGTGTGGTTTCCACACTGACGCAATGAAGTTATTACCTTTTTTCTTTTGTGACGAATCGAAGAGAGAAATTGTTCAAGATGTTCAAATTGAGGTTGGTTATTTTAGAGAAATAACAGAAATAGACTTTCAACGCGCTCTGTCATTTCATAGACTCCCGCTTGCAAAATATGGATGCGTTGCGGTTCAACGCTGTGTTAGTTTAAAAGTAAAAAGCTCTCTGCTTTCTTGCTTCTCACATAGAACACATATCTATCTTTTCTATAGTAATTTTGTTTTGTTTCCAATTTCCCAATTGTGCTAAACCTGCTCTCTCATTATTCATATAAATATAAGCTTTTAGTTTCCAATCCCATTAAAGATTTCATTACTTATAGGGACTTCTTAATTTCCCTCTTCGAAACTATTTCTCAGATGCTATTATTTTCGAGAGCTTTCTTTATGAGGTTTCAGATCTCTATGTGGATCTCCCTGGCGCTGTTTGTTTTGAAACCGATCTTACGTTGAATTTGGCAATTTCATAGTAACATTGACATACATTTGGTTTTATTCCCTTTAATAATTTTCCATCAACATTTCAGTCTTTTAGGTGGGAATTGCGCTTTATGAAGATAAGTAAGTGTATGCACTCAATGTTAATAACTGATTTGAAGGAAAATAGAAAATTTACAATGAGAAAAGTTTTCAACATAAGCACCACGATTTTCAATGTACTTGGTCCATCGTAGCACCAGATTTACAATACCCTCAGAAGAAAGGATTTTTGATTGAGCTGCAAGCCATATATCGTCGTGAGCAGCAAGCCATATAAGCGCAATAGGTCGCATGTCAAAAAATATCACTTTTTTGTTTATTACACCATTGTGGTCAATCTAGAGAACTTCAGCAGTAGCAATAGATTGCAAGACGTCGGACAAATGAAAAACTGAATATCATGATTTTACATTTGTGAAAGCAACTGTCAAGAGAGTGAGAGGTAGAGAATGTTTTTAGGTCCTCCTGAAATCTTCGGTAGATTTGACATATGACCTATTGCGGTTGTGACCACGACGATATACACTGTTTTCTCACCTGTAGGTTGGATACAAATCGTCCGTCTCTTAACACATCTTTAAGTCAATTACATAGGTGGTAATATGACGTAACAAGATCGGAACTGTATCCGGAATGCCCTGACATATCTAAATATAGATTTTGACGAGCTTTAGAGACGCAATGTGGATGAGCGTTGTCAAGCATCAAAAGAATGTCTTTCGACAATCCATCTCGACGTTCTCAATGTGGAACTTGGCTAACGTGTATATGGGTCGCTACTTCGTCACTCATCGGTTATTCAGAATCAGGACACGCAATTGACCAATAAGGTTCAGTAGTGGATTAGGCTAGACGCCTTGCTCGATTTTCATTCTGCATGCTTGTTTACTTTTGAATGGTTCAATCCACTAATAAACTCTTCGCTGAAGAAAAAAACTCACCCACATTATGCTGAGTGTTTTCTAAGGATTTCAGCTTTTGGTACACATTGGAATTACAAAAAACCGATTACGAATGCCTGTTTGTTTGTGCAAACGCAGAATAGTGCAGGTATGTTTACGTTGCAACAACTCAAACGGACATTAGGTGATGATGCAGAAACCTACTACAAGCAAATTGAACCATGTCATCTTAAGGCTGATATGGGCACAGACGATTAGAATGAATGTGCAGGTACTTATTGACTTACCATCGTACATTTCCCCAGCCGAATTCCACAGAAAACCGATGTTTGCATTTGCCTGTAACCCGTTGAATTCCTGTGTAATAGGACATAATAGCTTTTAGTTCCGATTCATTGTTTGTTCCCCAGACTTCATTCCTATAAAGCATGGATGGGATTGCAATGGCGTTAAACATTCTGTCTGAAAGTGCAATGGTTAGTTTCAGTCTATGCTAGATTGGTAGTTTTGCATTTAGCTAACACGACATCGCTTGGCCCACGCATTTCTTTGTTGTTTTTATGCCGCTATTCTATGCCTGGTTTCGTTACCATTCATTGACAAAGTCACACCCAAACACGTAAATTATTGCACCGCTTCTAGAGGAATGTTTCTGAATGTGCATTTTTTGTTTCGTGCGCACCTCCACGTATTCTTGAAACCCATTAATTTTGTTATACTTGAATTCAATTTCATTTCTCAAACGTGAGCTTTTGGAGAAATAAGATCGAAGTTTCTTTGCAAGTGGCCACGGGTTTTGACAGGAAGACGATATCATCTGCAAATGCTAAAACTGTAATTGTTCTATTTTCTAGAATGCAAATTATTATAATTCAATTCCTCTAGAAGTTCAACTGTGAATATTATGAATAGAATAGGGGAGAGGAGGCAACCTTGTTTGACACCATTAATAGCTGAAATATTACCTGAGACGAGGTCATTGCATCGAATCCATGCTGTTTCGTTGTGATATGTAGTAAATTGCTGTGCAAATCTAATTTTTTGGAGACACCTTTAATTATCAGTGGTAATTGATAAATTATCTCGCGGAACATTATTTTCGATATCGACAAAGCCGCACTACAGTTTTTCTTTCTTTTCATAAGAGTTATTTCAGAAAGTTAGTTTATTATGAATATGTTATCTATTGGGCTCTAACTTTGCCTGAATCTTGCTTGAAGCATGTTAGAAATAACAGTTACAAATAACACTAGAAAATGCTGCTGTTGTATGTGCTGTTGGAGCGCAACTATTTTGTGTGTCGCCTGTAGGATAGTCAACACGTCACGCACGTTTTTGAGAACATCATCGCGCCGTTGACCAACGCTATACAATAAACACATCCTATGTTTGCATAAAGACAATTCGTTTTAAAGAAAAGGAAGTCTTTCATACGCGCTCGCCAAGCCTGATACTTAGATTAGATATTTAGTCTGTGACTAAATTCCTTCAGCTCATTTTATACCATACAAGTATGCTCATAAATGAAGCCCGCCCAAATAGTGCTCAAAGTTGCTGGATCATCCGCTGCAGGCAAGAGTTGTGTTCCAATTCTTCGTCAGATATAGTTCCAGTGCTTTGCAACGGTGATTCCCAACCTGTAGTAGACGGAGGGATCCCAGTGGTAAGTAAGAAGACATAGCTAGGGAAAAAGCTTATTAATTAGTGTTTTTAACGCAATGCATCATCATATTCCTGATAGGGATTGTCCTCTGGTGCGATGGACAAGCAAATATAGCCAATTTTAAGATTTTTTAGCCCTAATAATGAAATCTGATTTGAAAGTAATCTACTTTTTGGAAACATCTTTATATTTTATTTTACCAGAAAACCACCATGAAATAAATCGAAAAAAAAAATTCAGTTTGAAAATGTCATGTAATGCTGGAAATAGTTATTCATAATCCTAACTAGTATTAATGCATTGTTTATTTTGTTTCTGGGTTACTGTGATCATTGATCTCTTAAGTGTACATATTATCCCTGGCAGAAACTGTACTCCCAGTTCAACGTGACACCCGGTGGCGACTTACACGTTAACCACTACATGTAGACGTGTGGTGTGTATCCCTATTCAAGGTATATCCACCAGTGAATTATCTGAAATTTTCATCGCTTATCTGTCCTGAGATAGTGATCACTATCCCCAAGTATTTTGTTTCTAACACTTGCTCTATTCGTCGATCATTTACCACGAGCTTACATCGAATAGAATATTTCGCTAATGTCATACTTTTAGTTTTTGGGATGGAGATCGACAAATTATAATTTCTGCAGATTTTATTAAATTCATGAAGAAGCCGTTGTAGGTCATCTTCATTTTCGAATACCAATACAGCATCGTCTGCATAAAAAATTATGTTAATGTTATATTTCCCCGTTCTGTATCTTTTCTTGTTTAAAGTTAATTGATTATATTGTTTATTACTATATTAAATAGTAGAGGACTCAATGAGTCACCTTGTCTGATCCCTTTCAATATGGTAATGAAAGGGGACAATATTCCATTATCTTAATATATATCTCATCTTAATATAATATATAATATATTATATATAATATATCTATATCTATCTATCTATCTATCTATCTCTCTCTCTCTCTCTCTCTCTCTCTTATATATATATATATATATATATATATATATATATATATAAGACCACCGTACTTACCTCAATTTCCCGAATTAAGGATTCAAGTTGACCAAGCAAGTACTTATCACATATTAGAATCTTGAATGCAAGACATTCTGTTATAGAAATGATTAAGGAGAAGGGATCGTTCTAGGGGGGAAGCGCCTTTACTAGGAGGATGTTGGCTTTAGGCTTGTTACTTTTCTCATTCAATCCACAATGCACCAAGTTACACATTACAATTGTTCATTTATTCACAAAAAACCGAGAATGTTTAACAACCAGACAAATCTTCATTACATAATCGCAAGCTATTAATGTGATTAACATCATTACTGATCAATACTGTTTGGAATATACCTAACCATCCGGTAGCTCTCACGCTCTAATACAATAATGAAATACCAATATTCTATATCCTTCAGTATTATATTCAGTGTTATTATTACCTAACATTGACCAGTTATAATCTATCCCTCCCTCTTTGAATATTTGTGATTGTTCATCGTTATGTCCTCTCTTCACATTATACACTCTGAAGGGATGATTGTAATAATTCAACCCGACTTTCACGAATATTACGAACTTCGTTACATATCTGAGCATCCAGCATTACTGTCGTGGGAATAAAGCCGCCTCTGCTAATGTCCTTGACGTCGCCGAGCCGTGGTAGGCACTCGTCCCGCCGGCTGCGTGTTGTCCACTGCGTGTACGCAGCGTTCTGCTATTTAACCATTCACTTCCAAAGTCTGGGCACGAATTCGGTCTTCTTATGGCGATGTACTGGCTCGGAGTCGTTAATTTCTCCTTACACTAATAGTTTATGGCCCACATACACCGCTGCACCACGTGCCTTCACTTCACGTGATTATTCTTGTTCATTGGCGCTCAGAACATAATACTTTTTAATTCATGCTTTTGTCCAATACTCCGAGTTCTCGTCTAATCACATGACAACACTTCTACGCGTCTTTTGTCCTCGACATTACTCTATTTCATTCTCTCATGGCCCGTACATATTACTACACCACATGCTTTCACTTCACTTAATAGTTTCTTGTTCATTGCGCTCGGAACACAATACCTTTTAGTTTTATGCTATTGTTTTGTCCAATGCTCCGAGTGCTCGTCTAATCACATATCAACACTTCCACGCACCTTCACCCCTCGATGTTGCCCGATTTCACTCTCTCGCCTCACACACGCCACACAGCCCCGTGCGCGCCATTCGTCATGTCTCTTCTTGCTTCCCTCCGAACCGCCTGCCTCTTCCCACCGGCCGTGATACGTTCCCGGAATCGTTCCCCTAAAAGATCGATTTGCGATCTCTTATGCGCGCCAGATTTGAATTGGCAATCTACATTCCTTTTCTGGTTGACAGCAAATTGACCGTTATATATATATATATATATATATATATATATATATATATATATATATATATATATTGTGACGTAACCGAATATTGGATTAAAAAATAAATACATTTATTTTGTTATTACTGTTCAGAAGCGTGCGTGCCCCAACCGGGTGCGACCTAAATCACTTCGCACGGCCATCTACGCCGCTCCTTAGCGTCGCCGAGCAAGGGGGGGGTGTAGTGTTTAGATAACGCCTCCGAAAACCCCTCAGGGACCACCGACCAGGCTCCACGCGGGCGGGCGCGGCGACCGCTCCGTGTTTGTTTACAGGAAGTGTGCGAGAGAGAGCGTTCTGGAAAATTCCATCAAAACTACCGACAAGACGCGTAATCTGATTGGAGCAATATTATTTTCGGCGTAGTAACTTTCGGCCAGTAACAACACGTCTTCCAAAATTTCTGTAGAAACTTCTAGAACATTCATGGAAATTGGGGGGGGGGAAAGAGGTTCGTGGGCGCCGAGACGCGCTGAGGGCAGAGAGAGAAGCGGGGAGGCCTTTGGACAGAGGCGCGGGGACGCCCAAGTCGTGCGGACACAGAGGCGGGGACGCTCATGTTGTACGGGTGTGGGACGCGGAGGTCATCCGAGTTGTGTAGGCGCTAGGATAGCGCGAAGTAGCATGATTAGAGTGCGATTTGTGGTATTATCGCACCGCGTGTCATTAGATTGAGAAAAAAAAGAGAACTTTATCTAGTAATGTTATTTGTTTCTCTGCTCGTTTACGCCGCGCCGTGTATCGCAAGTTACGCGATTACGAAAATTACGATCTGTCGTCACCGATCTGTCGTCACCGCTACCGCCGACGTCCCAGCTGATGTCGTGTTAACTCTACTCTTTTGAATGGGAGCAGGCTGCGAGAGGAATCCACCTCCGCCCCTAAAGGGCGTGCCGTCCAGAAGAAAGGAGCCCAGCTGTGTTGCCTGTTTGGAGGCCGTTCACCCCAGCGCGTCCTCCTGCCGCAGCGGTGATTCTAATAATCTGTCGAGCTCCGACAGACAAAACAAACATTCATTACGCCCTTCAGGCTTACCTGGACTGTTGTCAACATTCAGAAGGTGCAGGCCGCGCATTGGCCCCTTTTTCTTTTTATTTGTTAGCGCATCTCTTTTTGCTTTATTTGTTTTAAGTAATTTGATCGTATTAGTTTTAAGATTGCATAAAAAAAAAAAAAAGGGTTTAAAAAAACTGAGCTCAGATAATAATGTCAATTTACCATTTTTTAATTTCTCATTAAATTTACATTTTTTGTCTTTAAACTTTCTTTCAATTGACCTCTGTCACGTAGCCACGTCCGTCCACAACCTAAATTTCAGGCTCTACCGTCACCTGAGCTAGCCGGCAATTACAGCACAGGTAGGTGGGGGCGTCGCAAATGGCTTTCCCAAGTGGGGCTCGAATTAGTATCTTTGATACCCCAGTAAAACGCCCTCAAATTTAATTTGTCTTAAAATAAATATTGTTACTTTTGAATTACTGTGTATTGCTGCACGACAAATTAAATTTGAATTTTTTTATAATATTAAGCAAGAAATGGATGGAAGGACGTTGCTACGAGGTTAATTATTTGTGGACTGTTAATGATATCAGTTGGATTTGTATTCTGTTTGTGAGTGTTACTATTTTTTGTCTTGTGTTGTGGAAAAATCGTGTGCGCGTTTCAAGAAAAACTGTGAAATCGCATAAGTTATTCAAAATGCTGGACGAATCGGGTGTAGACGTGGGAGGTGATGACAGCTCAGGGGACCAGTCTGCGCATGAAATCACCTTAAGTGATCTCATGCGAGTTCTAACGAAACAAGCAGAGAATTATGAAAATTTAAAAATCGAATTAAAGAACCAGATTTCGGAAGTATGGGAAATGGACGAGAAAATTAATTTGCGATTTTCAGAACACGAGAAAAGTGTCAGGAAAGATTTGATAGATTAGATAACTGTTTAGATAACCAATCCGCAAAACTTGTAAAATTGGAAGAGAAGTTCGACCATGAAATCGGATCACTGAAAAATCAACTCGAGGGTAGGTGCGGAGAAATTGAGAACACCGTTGAGAAGCTAGGTCAAGAATTGGGAATTCAAGGACCGAAACGAAAGAAAATTTAAAAACCTACAGTCTGAAATTCACCAGAAATTACGAGCATGCGACAATAAAATAGAGGCGTGTTGTGAGTCAGTAAATGGAAACATTGCCGGGGTTACGGCCGAAATGAACGGCAAATTCACTCGGTTGGAAACAAAACTTCACTCTGAAGTTAGTCAAATTCACGAAAGGAGAGAAAATTGAAAAGATAGGTGATAGTAGTGAGGAAAGTTTCAGGAAAGGAAACTAAACTAAAGAAAGAAATAGATAAAAATGTGATTAATCTGGTAAAGGAAGAAGTACAAAAAGAAATGGAAAATCATCCAATTACGAACGCGTCTGCTGGTTCTGGATTAAAATTTTCGTGGGCTCCTCCTCAGAATCTTTGCTTTTCTGGGAAATCGGACGAAAATCCGAAAGTTTTTTTGGATCGTGCCGAAAATTATATGAATTTGACAAAGGCGGTACCGCCTCACTTAAAACCAAGATTTATGCAGGAACTTTTACGGGTAACGCCGCACACTGGCTCACTGCGTTAACACCTTTTCCGCAGACTTACGAGGAATTCCGAACTCGTTTTCTTTCACGTTACTGGGAGAGCAGCGACGTTACGAGTTCGAGAGAAAAATTCTCGAGTAGATGGGATAAGCGAAGAAACCAATCATATTTAGATTACGCCATGGAAAAATTTCGGCTATTAAACTATGTGATCCGACGACAGATGATAAAAAGATTATCTGGCTCCTAACCGCACACTTTCCTACTTACGTGCAAAACCTTATTAACAGTGTACGATTTGACAATCTTGATCATTTTCAAGAATTGCTGGCGCAATTTGATAGAACGCGGTCAAACCCTTATGAAGAGAATTGGGACCGAAATCACAGGTTTTCGCCCGAGGAAGATAATCGGAACAGGCAATCAGGGCGCCGTGATGATCAGGGTCAGAGGAATGGGGGAACAACTCCCGTCCGCCACCAAACTCAAATGACCGTAATAATAACACAACTAGTAGGAATGGACATCAGGATTCCATAAGACCGAGTCCGTCAAACTAGAACCGTTTGGGCTTTCTGGGTATCTGGGTTCCAAACGAATTATCTCAGAGATACCAATATTCAATACTGTGTCAGTCAATTATGCCTTTTTGACCTAAACGACGACTTGAATGAACCTGTCAGAGAACGAGCGAGAAAATGTCCGGTTGTGGAGTTTCTTATTGAAAATCTTAGTGTTCAAGCTTTGATAGACACTGGCAGTGAAATCAGTGCAATTTCTAGGAAGTTCTACTCAAAACTATTAAGCGAGCGCATTCCAATACCAACTCTGCCCACTATTAAATGTTTTGTTATTGGAGTAGGAAAGAAAAAAGTAAACCAATTACTATGCAGGCTTTGCTTTCTTTAAAAATCGGGGAAATTTTATTTGATGTGCCATGTTTGATCATAGAGGATCTGAATTACGACGTAATACTTGGGGTTGATTTTTTACGGGAAAATAATGGAGTAGTGGATTTTTCTAGGAATCTTGTGAGCTTCGGTGAGAATAGGAAATTGTAATCAAGGACGACGGTGATGACAAAATAGAAATCGGCATTTCATGCGCGTCCTGGAGTATGGGGATGACGTGAGTGGGGTCATAAGCCGTGTGCCGCATAATGACTTTTCTGACCACGAACGGTCCCAGCTGCAAAGAATGCTTCTCAAATATGTAAATGTTTTTGATCGTCCTGTACGTCCTATTAAAGACTTTTGCTTTCGAATTCGGGTCACCGATGATTCACCTTTTAAAATGAAAAATTATCCCATTCCACAGTCGATGAGGGGAAGTAGATCAAACTGTTAAAACTATGCTTAGCGAGGGTATAATTGAAAGATCTGTAACAGCTTATTTGAACCCTATTGTAGTGGTAAAGAAAAAGACGGGGTAAGGATTTGTTTAGATGCTCGACGGATCAACGAGGTTACTATCCCAGAAAACGAGGCACCTCAGAACACTGATGAAATTTTATGGAAATTTAATAAAACAAAGATTTTTTCGGCTTTAGATTTTTCAAGCTCGTATTGGCAAATTTCAATTCACCCAGACGACAGAAAATTCACGGGATTTTTGTACAACGGGTTGACGTACGTCTGGAAAAGAATGCCAGGAAGAGGGAAGCCCTCGTAAAGAACCCCTACCACTTTCACGTAGGTGACAAAGTACTTGTCAGGACCCCTAGAGTTAGTGATCAGCCTGCTGGATTATTCCATAAATTTTTTCCTCTATTTACCGGACCATTTGTTATTGAAACGATTCCGTGCCCAAATGTATGCCTCTTAAAAGACTTGGATGGGCTCCCAGCAGGGAAGTACAATTTTTATAATTTGCGACCATTTAAAGGTTAAACTATTCTGTAGATTTTATTTAAACCACTGATTGACAATCTCTGACATAATTCTTCGGTACCTTGGGCTCCCGGCACAGTTTGCGGTCTTCGTGTCGCTGAGAAAAATTGGAAGAATTTTGATTTAATTATTTTATTCTGATTAAATAGTAGTTAATAGTTCTTTTTTGCTTTTATTTAAGTAAAGGGTTGCGCAAATTTTTTTTCTTGAATATTGAATGTTGTTTTGATTCATTTTTTCTTTAATTATTCACCAGTTATGAATCTAATATTCGGTAACGTTTTTTGTTTTTTTTTCAACGAGATAAAACTCTTAATTTTTCAAAATTAAAATTCTTCAAAACTCGATTTTTATCTCTATCCGAAGGAGGCAAATGTGACGTAACCGAATATTGGATTAAAAATAAATACATTTATTTTGTTATTACTGTTCAGAAGCGTGCGTGCCCCAACCGGGTGCGACCTAAATCACTTCGCACGGCCATCTACGCCGCTCCTTAGCGTCGCCGAGCAAGGGGGGGGTGTAGTGTTTAGATAACGCCTCCGAAAACCCCTCAGGGACCACCGACCAGGCTCCACGCGGGCGGGCGCGGCGACCGCTCCGTGTTTGTTTACAGGAAGTGTGCGAGAGAGGGCTTCTGGAAAATTCCATCAAAACTACCGACAAGACGCGTAATCTGATTGGAGCAATATTATTTTCGGCGTAGTAACTTTCGGCCAGTAACAACACGTCTTCCAAAATTTCTGTAGAAACTTCTAGAACATTCATGGAAATTGGGGGGGGGAAAGAGGTTCGTGGGCGCTGAGACGCGCTGAGGGCAGAGAGAGAAGGGGGAGGTCTTTGGACAGAGGCGCGGGGACGCCCTAAGTCGTGCGGACACAGAGGCGGGGACGCTCATGTTGTACGGGTGTGGGACGCGGAGGTCATCCGAGTTGTGTAGGCGCTAGGATAGCGCGAAGTAGCATGATTAGAGTGCGATTTGTGGTATTATCGCACCGCGTGTCATTAGATTGAGAAAAAAATTTATCTAGTAATGTTATTTGTTTCTCTGCTCGTTTACGCCCGCGCCGTGTATCGCAAGTTACGCGATTACGAAAATTACGATCTGTCGTCACCGATCTGTCGTCACCGCTACCGCCGACGTCCCAGCTGATGTCGTGGTTAACTCTACTCTCTTGAATGGGAGCAGGCTGCGAGAGGGAATCCACCCTCCGCCCCTAAAGGGCGTGCCGTCCAGAAGAAAGGAGCCCAGCTGTGTTGCCTGTTTGGAGGCCGTTCACCCCAGCGCGTCCTCCTGCCGCAGCGGTGATTCTAATAATCTGTCGAGCTCCGACAGACAAAACAAACATTCATTACGCCCTTCAGGCTTACCTGGACTGTTGTCAACATTCAGAAGGTGCAGGCCGCGCATTGGCCCCCTTTTTCTTTTTATTTGTTAGCGCATCTCTTTTTTTTGCTTTATTTGTTTTAAGTAATTTGATCGTATTAGTTTTAAGATTGCATAAAAAAAAAAAAAAAAACAAGGGTTTAAAAAAAAAACTGAGCTCAGATAATAATGTCAATTTACCATTTTTTTAATTTCTCATTAAATTTACATTTTTTTGTCTTTAAACTTTCTTTCAATTGACCTCTGTCACGTAGCCACGTCCGTCCACAACCTAAATTTCAGGCTCTACCGTCACCTGAGCTAGCCGGCAATTACAGCACAGGTAGGTGGGGGCGTCGAATATATATATATATATATATATATATATATATATATATATATATATATGTGTGTGTGTGTGTGTGTGTGTGTGTACAATTCCTTCCCGCAATAGTCTAATGACATCTATTAGACGTATATTATCAAATGCTTTACGTAGGTCTATAAACCGGTGCCATACATTGAACTCATAAATATACAAAAACAAATCCCCGCTACAATGTGCGAACTGCATTGTACATATTATGCCGATCGCTCCCCATTAGTATGAGAAACAGAAATAGGCGAACTTTCGGTTCCCACCATTCCGTTTTCTGGAGTCGTCGGCCAGTTCGTCAACACGAGGTCAGTGGCCGACCCGGCTTCTTCGTGTCGATCACAACGCGACGCGGGGTACGAAAAAAAGCCTTCTGTCAATTATGGAGAAAGGTAAATCATAACGTAATTAATTGCAGTCAAGGCAGTGTTGTGATAACGACAAGGAGCTATAAAGGAAGATTCTCACATGCATAACGACAATCAAAAGACTTACATTTCTCAGAAATCAATATAAAGCTTTTAGAAAGTTTCAGTCAGAATAAAAGACTAGTAAAATTTCCAAATGATACAATAATGTACAGTGCGTATAAATTGTTTACTTATTGTATTAGGGTGTAACTGTAAACATTTCTATTATCAATACTCTCCGTGTTAGACAATTTGTTTCAGTGACCTAAATTGTCTTATAAATTAAATTTTACCACTAACCTAGAGCTGTCCTACACTACAATGCTAAAAGCTCCTATAGCTGAGATAAGTAATGTCAGTAAGCGGGTAATTCATTGAAATTCGGCCGCTGCCTTAATTTCCGCGCATTCCAACACATTTTGGCAACCCTTTTTATACGATGCCCCAACAATATATCTCCGTTCGGGCGCCCCAACGTTATATCCCTCTCACAGGCTATGGGTACATTACATATCTATTGACACAATATGACCATTTTTCACCCTTCCACTTTCCCTAGAAGTTTATAGCATTTGCTTTGTGACACCTGTATATTATTGTGTCATATTATAATAGCATGATGCTGTTGTATTATATTACCATCATATCATGTAAAAGTCTTCCTAATTGTTTCCCCACCATTTGGTTTTCCATGCCAGCAAGTACCCAAACCCGATTCAGAGACATTAGGCCTAGTCACTTTAAATTCTAAGAAAATAGTAGCAATAAAAAACGTGTGTCAATGAACAGAAATGACTAATTGTAATATGAGTTTTATAAGACGATTTGATTATATTAACTTTGTAAAAAGCTGAGCATAGTTGTATGTACTGATCGGGGAACGCCATAACAAACATTCCGCGACTTGTGTGCCAGTTATTCCTGAACTGGTAGAGACCCACTTCCGCGAAAGCCGGAACCGAGTTTGCGTGGGAGAAGTGAGGCTCGGCCAGAGGCGGGGGTGGCAGGAGCTGAGGCCGAGGGACAGGAAAGCAAGCGCCCACGATCAGACCAGGAAGGATCGAGTTGCTCTCTGGGACGCTGTTTGTTGTAGTGGTATTGGACTCTTTAAATGAAAGTGTGGAGTTAAGAGCACAGCTATAGTGTAATTGTTCTCAAAAATGTATATTTGGTCTTTTAGACTAGTATTTTCTTTTGCGAATTTTTAATGTAGCGTTAGTTCAATCAGCAAGTATCAAACGACCCAAGGATTTGGTAAAGGGTCTTGCGCCTGGGGACCAGCTCTAAGGGCCGCAGCTCTAGCCGCGCGATACCTAGCCACGTAAGCTTTAGAAAACAATAAAGACGTATATGTACTGGTATTGGGGCTCTAGGTACCTTACTCTGAGAGTAGATACGTATTTTTTATACTGCGAATGGTTTTTTGAGAATCTAGTAACAATAATTGTACGATATTATTACTAAATAAACTGAGAGAAATGGCTGAGGGCACCAGCATGTCAGCTAGCTTGTCACTTTAGTCGAATTCAAATTGGAGGAAAATTATAGCGTCAGGCTGCTCTGATCGGTAGTTTTCCGTGGTTTCTGCGATCAACATCAAGCGAAAGCCGGAGCAGTACTCTAACAAACGGGCCACGGACCGCGCATGTTTTTCTCCTATCTTTTTCTTGTCCTATCCTCTCCCCTTACACATACTTACACATGCAGTACAATACCACACATGCCGAGAGACCGGTCGGGAGCTTAGAGCTTGTTCCGGCTCGGGCGGTGCCCCGCTGGTGGGAGATACCTGGTTGAGGTAAACACTACAATATATCGCCGACGGAAATTCGGCGCCGGAGCGCTCAATCCAGTGGGGGAAGAACACCGCCACACTCCGAGAAGAAACTTGTCCTATACGTACGGGACTAATGGCCCTTATAGTTGACGCGTCTGGAATCACTAACAATCAATCAAGCAATCAATTATTACTGAATAATTAGATTTTATCCTTTATCGTAAACCTATAACAAAATTCAATATGTGACTTTTGGTCAGATAGATGCTAGATCTAGAGTATTATATTTAATTATTTTTCAATATATTACCACATGACATTAAACGATTAAAATCGAGACACAAGTTTATCTGCAGAGTAAAATATTTTCTGCTGCATATCTGTATCTATATAATTAGAGACTATTCGCAACATCAGATAGTAAAATAATATTTATTTATGATGTCAATGAACAAAAGATAATAATATGACAATGATATTTAATGTGTTAGTTACCATCTAATTAAAAAAGGTTTAATATACCTGTAACAATATTGTACCTCAGCTTTTGGATCAATGATCCCATTAGAGTTTTAGTCCAATTTTTCTGTCCTTTGAGCAACTGTTGAGATGGTCCCTTGATTTGATTGTGGACATAAATGTATCTACACTACACACCTGTGCGTGTTTCTTGAGCTCAGTTGGGAATATAGTTATTCAAATAATCATTCTCTATATTCTCATAGCAGAAACTCTACCCCCGCACGATAAAGAACAAAAGCCCAAAATGTAGTTCGTTTGTTTTAGGAAAAAGTTTTTATTTCACGATAACGAATGTCTCATGAATTCTTGCCAAAAGCGCTTGTTGCTACCTTTGTTTGGTTCCTACTCTCAACACACGTGATTAAATATAAATTCATCGCCTTGCACTCTACCCCATTTCTATTTTACTTCTGCCCTATTTACTCTTTTTTACTCTCACTTTTTTATTTGCAACAATGAGGTAGACATGCAAGTTTCGTGCAGTTCGTGCTTACCATTCCGATCTGTAAGACACTTTCTCCGTCTATCGGATTACGAGCAGCGCGTGAAACGCGAAACAAGAGACCTTATAGGTACCTATATCCTACGGTCAATATACCGGGAGAGGTGGCTCAGAGCATAATTTCATGTCCCTTCAGTGCCTCTAATCGAGAGGTCGTAGGCTCGATTCCCGACGGTGGCGGGATTTTCGACTCTAGCTGTCGCTGTTTGGAGGAAGAATCCTAACAAACTGGCCACGTTCCGCACGGATTCACGACTGGCGATCGGATGGACCATTCCTGGATCGTGCGGGACCCTGAGGCCATTATGGGTCGCAGTAACAGATGACAGGAAATAACACATGTTAAGTGTGATCTGTGAACACGAAATTGCTTACTGCGAAACTTCACTTAAAAGCAACGAGGAAAATGGATAAAACAAGAAATGTAATGAATCTCTTGCCTTGTTTTACCAATGTCCCATGCCTGCTCAGAAACCGAGCTAATGTCACCTTGTCGACGTCTGGTCATCCCACGGATGTTAACCCCAGGAACCAGACCCGGCAGTAGCTCGAAGCCATCCTCAGATGGACATGGGATGAACTGAAGGTGATGTGGTGCTGCTACTACGCAGCAGAGAAAAGTGAGGGCTCAGAAATATGTTTTTTAGATATGGAGAGAGCGGTACCCAGATATGAGACGTACCCTCGATTCAAACAAGCTTGCCACTCAACGACGTTCCATACTCAGAAGTGGAAAATTTACAGCAGACCATCTTGCAGACATTCAGAGAAATGCGGAGTATGTTCTTTGATCAAACTATCTACATGACGAAATATTTAGAACCATCTAATATCCCTGAAAACGATGGTCCGGTTGAGATTCATCTCTACCCAATAAAACTTCTGCCATGCTGCCGGTCTTACAAAAATAGGATTATCAAAAGGAATATGCATAACCATACAAAAAGCTTTAATCCTGCAGTCTTGCTATATTGTGCGAAAATTCTTAAATTGAACGACGGACAAAGATGATGTTCTTCCCCGTCTTTGCTCAGATCTGTCATAACCAGTTGCATTTGCTAGATCCTAAGTCGTATGAATAGATGAATGGTTCTCAATGCTTGCTGAGAAAAGAAAGCAAGAAAATAACAACAATATTAATAATAATAATGATGATAATAATAATAGTAATAATAATAGTAATAATAATAATAATAATAATAATAATAATTGATTTGTGTATGATATGTTGGTTCAAGAGAAAACAGCAAAATAATAAAATTTCTTCTTAGTTCATTATCAGAAACTCAATTCTCTCCAAGGAACTCATGTTAACAAAAACAAAATACTTTGTTTCCGCAAAGTTTCGTATTACTTTTCATTTCCTGAAGATATAACCGAAACTGTTTTCACATCAATAAGCCAATAATTTGTTGCGGAGAAAATCCATGACAGGAAGTTTCATTGGCATTGGCATGCGTTTACGAAACAATATTTTACCAACAAATACATACAACCATACACAATCCCCGATGAGGAAACACTCTCGAAGGCAATGATATGGAATGAAAAAATAATTGTTCGTATACCTTTATACATTCGTCACTGATGCTAGCTGATTGTCGAGAGTAACATTTGCAAAAATTTCTCATGGACAAAAGAGATCGACCAAAAAATACATTGCGATAGACTTGATTAAGATCAACTTGTTGTCCAGACCTGCAGCGGGGATGTAGTGGTGAAAGAAAGAACGGACTGACAAGGAAGAAAAAAAAGCTCTAAATGAAATCCAGGGGAAAGAGCCAATCAGACATACGAAAGATCACAGAGCCGTCATCCGGCTAAATGTTTTTTAATTTATTTTCTTTGTAATGACCCAACGGGTCTCAATAATAATAATAATTGAGTGCTCATTATTATTATTATTATTATTATTATTATTATTATTTATTTTTTCACAGCTTTCTGGTACATGTTTGAGGAGTCATACAGATATTTCTATCAAAGCATGATTTCCGTAGTACACTACTTTTAACAAAAACATATTCATTTTAAGAACCAATTAGAAGGTAAAAATTTCTACAAATATAAATTCAAACACTCAGTTTACAGATTAAAACGTAAATAATTAACACAAATTTATTTAGGAACCCATAAATCTTCTGACTAAAGAACACGTGCTCAGGATCACAGCTTTCTGTAGATTGATGATAATGTTCGGCCCGGTCTCCTATTATTATTATTATTATTATTATTATTATTATTATTATTATTATTATTATTATTATTATTATTATTATTGTTGTTGTTGTTTTGTTGCTGTTGTTGTTGTTGTTGTTTTAATTATTAATCCTCCGTTTAATATACGTCGTAAGTCGTAGTCCGAAGGTCGTTGTCAAGAGGACCGTCAGGTAGCATTTCTGCGTATGCGCCTCTCTCATACGCGCTCCTGCGTCACTACCCAGCGGCCAGAAATGGGAAGGAATTAGAATAGGGGTAGGGGTTTAGGACACATCACAAGGGTTGAACTAGACCTTGTGAAGTAGCCAAAATCGTTTTGTTGGAACAAATTTCACATCAGATTCGACGGGAATCGAACCGGGACCTCAGCGGCGAAAGGCTAGTAACTTCGTTATGAGCCATAAGCGCAATGAGCCACGAACGGTTTCGTACCAGTTGTATATGTTTTGCGTGTTTTTAGTGATTTTTAGAAAATAAGACTGTTTATTAGCATTAATGAAACAAAAACGAAAATGAATATCGTTGTCGACTCGGTGAACTAAAATTGTATCTCACTATCAGTTGATAAAGATCCCTACAAATAATCCAGTGTTAATGTTCAGAGTCGTCACGCAAGATCTTTTCTGCGAATCGTTATAGCATATTAAGCAAGCAGAGTTTCAACCTGAAAGAGTATCAAAACTCCGGAAGGACCAACTATTTATATTTATGAGGATGAGTTCATTAGCCATGAACACTTCATATCAACCAGGGAATATTTGTAACTACTATTCAATGACAAGTGGCCTTTGTTTTGTGATATTTTTTTTACTATTCTATACTTTATGTGTAACGAACGGACAAGGTAATTTTTGTGTGTTTGTTCTTACATAGTCATTGTGTTCAGCTCGCTGATTTCCACTGAACTTGATAATTAACTAACGGTAAGATACAAGGCTTTCAAGAGGAGCATCGCAAGTCGTAGATTATGCATACATAATTAACAAACACAAGTAGTTCATTATGCACATTTCAATCTAATTGTAAGATAATAAAACTAGTGGTGCCAAAACAGCACGTACTTTCTCTCACGTATTTTCACGCAAAATTACGCGAAAAGTACTCAAATTGTCGAAAAATTGTACGTGATCTTTTTTGAAAATCTATCTTTAAGTAACACATTTCATTAAGAAAAATATCTATCTTTAAAATTTTAGTTGTAGGAAGACTCGGGAAAAAAATTGAACTTTTGTAATTTTCGAAAAATCAGGGTTTTCAACAAACATGAGACCTGCACGATGAAGCCACTTTTTAGAAAATTTGGAAAATGTTCTACAGCCTTTATTTCAAGTATCCCACAAAATTAAGATTTCGATTTCAAATTCAAGTGGCCGCGACATCAGCCAGATCGATTGAGGAATATCAATTTTGGAGAAAATGAGCTGGACGGTTTAGTCGCGTTGCCGCCATTCGATTTTTCGGTTTCAAGGACCAAAAAGACATGGATTCTGGCTACACCACGTGATAGATAATTTTTGTTTCTAAATTTAGCATTTAGATTTATCCACCTTTTCGTTACCTGGGCCCTGTAATAAGAGTTTTTCTGCCGAAAATTGGCCGTTTTTTCGCGCAGCATTGCATAACTTTGTCTCTACTCCGTGGCGAAAAAGTAAAATCATCAAATTGAAACGTATACATTTCAAATAACTGGACAACGTTTAATAATAATATAGCAATAATTACCATATTTTAAATAGCATTACCATATTTAATGTTATTATATTTTTTACACCAACCATAAGATTTCTTTCTTAATAATCGTTGATATTTTTCGTACAGTGCACTGAGCATCAAAAAGGATATGTAATTTCGATGTAATATCAGGCTTCGTGGATTACATAAGAATACGGTCATGATGTAATGTTATGTGACTATGATCTGCGGTTCAGGCGATAGAATGTTTTTTGCAGGCTATGTGATGGTTAAAACGGAGAACTGACTTAATTTTGTGAAGAGAGTAGATAAAAAGCTTTCTCTTGCGGCAACCGCTAAGTTTCCCAAGACCTTTGATTTGTAGCTTGTGAATAGATTCCGAGGAAATATCCGCAGAAAGGTCGTTTTGCCATCGTTTCCAATTTTCAATTTGTCATTACCTGGGCGGCGGCTGGTTCAGCATAGCATTACGTATACTAATTGTAAATTTTCTCTGAAACGCCAGTTGATGAGCGCACTTAATAACGATGCTATTTCGATATATTCATTAAATCGAGAAAAATAAGGCACTTCCTTGTGAGAAACGTTTCCCAGTACCTTGGCAGAGTAGAGTGCACAGATTTTTCTTTCCTCCTATTCTAAACATTGAATGTGTAGTTAGGTTTTGCCCTTCTCTTGAACGTCTTCCTTGAATTTGTGACCTCTTCCGGGTTTGTTTTCATATTGATTGGCTTGAAGTGTGCTTCATATAAGAGGTGCACTCCAACTTTCACTTGCACAACGTATTTCATGTTTACAGATCTCATGCAGGGACACAAAATATCAGCACATAAACTAGTCGTGCCACATTCATCCCATTCAGAAATTCCCTTTTATGTCCGAATAGATTTTATTTTGTATTTTGAATAGTTACAATCTTCCCCGTGATAATCGTATACTCGTGATGTGTATGTTTGTGTTAGCAAGACAGCTATGGAAATGAGTGCGCTGAATTTGCTCACCAGAGGCCACGAAGATCTAGTTAGAGAGATACACATGTTAATTATACTTTCTTTTCATTCGCAAATGTACTATAATTACACGTAAACACATTTCATTAAATATCAAGTGAATTTATGCGTACGTTCATGATTGCAGATGGCATTATTAATATAACTTAGATAATCTAATATTTTAGTTTATATGCCGAGTTATTTATTGGGCAACTAAGAGAAAACTTTTCCTTTTAAGTGTTTCATAGCATAATGCTGAATCTTCTAGTGTAGAGAAAGTTGTGAGGCAACACAACCATTATGAGATATCGTGCATTTTGCATTGCTGTGCATAAAGCATAACGAATCGTAAATGTGACTAATGATCTTGAGATTCATTTTTTAACGAACAACCTTGTAAAGAATAATAAAAAAGGATACAGCCAGTAAAACTCTTTCAAGAATCATCGAAAATGCACAACCTAGCGCAACAGTCTAAAATGGGAGAAATTTATTATTTTTAAGTATGAATTTGTCTTTAAAAAAGTAATCAACAAGTACGCAAGAACTGTGATATAATGAAATAATCGAAATTACCTGCACGCCAAAACGTAGGGCCCTGGATACCATTATTTTCGGTATGGTACACATTGGAATAATTACACATCAAATTTACTGTATAATTACGTTATATTTGTACACTTGTTGTTATATACGAGTATAAGCACGTTCGTAGCAATTCATTTGGCATTAATTTTGTAGTTTTTTATTAACGAGATTTAACTGTTTATCTACTGTCAATCTTCGTCAGTTAACGACCCATCACTGTATTATAGGAATCCATTAGAATTAGCTCCAGCAACAAGAAGTAAGATAAATTGATTACCGCATGCTGGGAATCCTAGCGCTAGTACGGGTTCTGGGAGGTTCGGAGCAAATTCAGACATCAGCCAATTAACGGAAAGGAATCACACATGGAAAAAGAGTTTATCTTCAATCTAAACCGATCATTAGAATTCCCAAAATAAAAAGGAAACAAGCTACCATCCATAATGCATAAGTCGTAAATTAAAAGCCGAAAACGTGTCGTGAGACCTTGTAGAAAAGGAGAGGAGATCCGCGCCTCTTAACCCACAAGCAAGCGCGCGTGACGCCGCTGGCGCAGCGGTGACTTGTGCAACGGGTGGTGGCGACGGGGGCGGAGGGGGCCGGCGGCGGCGGGAGCGGCCGGCGGCAGCGGCGGCGGCGGCGGCGAAAGGCAGTGCAAGTGAGGGGCATGATCGAGCGCTTCCTTCCTGCCTTGCCGCGCCGCCAGGAACCTCAGGAAGAACGGGTCGTTAAGAGCGTGAGCGAGACGCCAATCCTACAAAGAGTCCCGTTGGCAATCAGCGAAGCACCGGCGCGGCCACCTCGGCGTGTCGGTGCAGTGGGAGGATGCAAAGGAGCCTGCTATGTTTTAGAATAATTTGTCACTTTTAAATATGTATAAAGGGAATTTGAAGAGCTAATTTTGATTTTAAATTTATATTAATTTAAAAAATTAAATAAATCAAATAATTTAAATAAATGAACTAAGGCATACATTTACATTACATTAACACCAACACGACGTTTCAAAACATCCCTAGAGAAAAATTGAAAATTCGTCTGCATTGTATAAGAAATACTTAGAGTAAATCTGATGAAATTACATACTTTTCATACAATTTAGGATAGATATAATTCGTAAGGGCGGCTCATTGGTTAGCGTACTCACTTTCCATGGCGTAACCCTGGATTCGATTACCGGGCGATGCAAATTATTCTTGTGCTCTTTCGTTACAAATGTCCCAGTATCTATTGCTGTGTGACGACGAGAAAGCCCACGCTAAGGTTATGAAGACTAGAATATTTGGTGAAGGGATGTCTTCGTACTAACCACACGGACCCCCTAATCGTATGGCCGAGAGGCTGGGTCACCGCTAGTCGGCCAAGACCCGTAGGGGGCTGTCGGGCCAAAGAACACGAACATAATTTGTAAAGAATAAAAAATATTGTTTCGGAAATACATGCAAATGCTAATAAAAGTTCGTGTCATGGATTTTCTCCGCAAAAAGTACTGACTTATTGATGAGAAAACAGTTCAGGTTGTAACTTCAGGAAATGAAAAAGTAATACGAAACTTTGCTGAAACAAAATATTTCGTTTTTGTTTACATGAGTTCCTTGGAAAACACATTAAGGTTGAAATATTTGAATTAACGCAAACTTATGAACTACCTTTATGGGATCATCCTGAAAATAATTCGAGTAGATTCTCGAAAACATTAATTTGAAAAAATTCTTCAGCATTTGCATAGAATTACTGCCATCAAGTGAATTAAGAGGAGAAAATTCTGTTACTCAAAAATACATTTTGAGATTTGCATTTCCAGACCTTCAATGAAACGCACTTGAAATGATGCTTCATCACCGTTTGAACATTTTAAACGACAATGTCACAGAAAGGTGTAAGGAAAACTTTGTAATGCATATTATTTCATTTTTATTTTTAATTAAGAACAAGTGACCTGCAGAAACAAATATGCTGCTGAACAAAACCATACAAAATGTCTTTCTTAAACTAGTACACATATTATCCAAGTACAGCAAATAAAATACTCTCGCGTACCACTGCAATAAATGAAATATTTTAACAAAAACTGCACAAACCCTGCAATGACATAGTACTTATATTCGGATTCAGAATACAAAGATATTATCATACCAAGAAGGTTTCGTATTCCTGTTCCGTAGTGCAACACATGAATAAAATCACATGGCTGGATTGATTGATTGATTACTGATTCCGGGCGCGGCGACTACTGGAGGTCATTAGTCCCATACGTGTAGTGCATGTTTTTCATCGGGAGCTGGCGGTGGTATTCCTCCATTGGATGGATCCGGCGCTGGCCTACCGTCGACTGGCAGGGTTTTCCTCAATCAGGTATCTCCCACCAGCGGGGCACCGCCCCAGTCGGGACAAGTTCTAAGTCCCCGACCGGTCTTCCGGCATGTCTGATAGTGTAGTGCATGTTAGTGTGTAAGTGTGTGTGTGTAAGGTGTGTGTAAGTGTGTGTGTGTGTGTACCGATCAGAGCAGCCGGCCGCTAGAATTCTCCTCCAGACAGCGACTGAATTCGGCCTAGCTCACAAGCTAGTGTCGAAAATCCTGCCTTCGTCGGGACTCGAACCTAGCAGTTCATACATTTTTCAAGAACAACAAATAAAAAAACTCTCGTCTATCACTGCAATAAATTAAATATTTCAACAAAACAGTTTTCACGAATACTGCAATAACAATATAGTATATAGACAGTACATTCCTTTATATACAAAGAATATTAAAAAATGCTGTTCCAAAAAGCCACAGGTGAATAAGAAATGTGTATTGGCTGGCAGTCTCTTTCTTGGAACCTTGATGTCGCACAGTAACGGCTGCGACTCAAGCTGTGACGCACTGAATATGATAATGTAATCGATCTGCACTGTAGAATTAGGAATAATAAATCAAATATTTGAAAAAATCGAAACTGTTTCATTGTTTTTGGATTTTTCCCGAGTTCTTGGGCACCTAACGTAAACATAGACATCTCTCAAATGGCTGGAGCCCATAAAGCTATTTTACGTTTCTGTGAGCATTGGGAATTAATAAATAAGTCTCCTCAACTACAGAGGTAATTAGTCCCCTAAGTGTAGTGCATGCTTTTCAACAGAAGACGGCTGTGTTCTTCCCCCAATGAATGGCGAGATCCGGCGCCGACCTACCGTCGACTAGCGGGGTTTTCCACAATCAGGTATCTTCCACCAATGGAGCCATTGCACAGCCGGGAAAAGTTCTAAGTCCCCGACTGGTCTCCCAGCATGTGTGGTAGTGTAATGCATATTAGTGTGTGTATGTGTGTGTGTAAGAGGTGAGGATAGGACAAGGAAGAGGAAGGCAAGATCTCGCGCGGTCCGTGGCCCGTTTGTTAGGGGCTGCTCCGGCATTCGCCAGGTGTTGATAAATTTTGTTGCTGTTTCTGGCTTTTCCATAGGCAGTGTATTACAAATTGAAGGTGAAAGATAAATAATTATTTTTAATGATGTTCAATGAACAATAAAAATTTGCATTCATTTAAACGTTTCAACTGCAATATTCTCTGACAAAAATATCGTATCGCAAAAAAATTTTAAAAAGCTTTAAAAAAAATCAAACTGTCAATCAGTGTAACTTGATACACAGGTAATAGCGTCACTTGTACAATGTGATTGGATAGAGACGTTTATTACATTATTTCACCGTGTCACATTTAATTTTCCACAATGGCTGAGGAAACGTACTGTTTCTAGGATCGGATAAACATCCTTGAGGTCCTTAAGTATAAACAAATTATGAGGCCTCATAATAATGTTAAAATATTGAAGTTAAGACAGCAAAATGTATATTAATGTAAATCATAACATTTGCAATTAAAAAAATGAAATATTTTAACATACACTATATAAGATTTAGTTTAAAATATTGGAAGCTCCTATCCAGCGGGTGCCCTAAACACGTTTTTCGTTTCATTGTGCATTAATCCAGCCGACTCAAGACTTGGCAGGACAGATTTCGCACCGGCTGCGGTAGCGCACAATCAACACAGTTGCCTCTGCCCCATCGTTGACCGCGAAGTCCTAGGAATCGAATTCCGACGGTCGCGGATTTTCGAAACCAGCTATAGAGCCAGATCGAATTCAATTGCTGCGCTGACGAAAATATAATTCGAAACGGTCGCCTGCTCTGATCGGCAGTTTTCCGTCGTTTCTCCAATAAATACCAGCAAAATGCCGGAGAAGTAGCTTAACAAACGAACTATGGACCCAAAATCATTCTCGTTTTTTGTTTCTCTTTTTCCCTCTCACGCACGAACGCTCTCTCTCTTTCTGTCACACACACACAGTTACATGTACCACACTACCACACATGTCGAGAGACCATACGAGAGCTTAGAGTTTTCCTCGGCTGGGACGGTACCTTGCTGCAGGGAGAAAATTCCCCGCGAACTGATGTGTATGTTCGTTCCGGATCACACGTTCAAAATGGAAGGGCCACCGGCACCTTCCGGTATGAAACATTCATTACAATTACGGGATTGATACCTAAGTAGTTGTCGTGCCTGGATACATTGAATACGACACAATTTTTTTCTCAATTTCCCAAAACTGGCCCATTGTACGACGGCGCGTGCGGCCGTGCGTGCGCAAAGCAAGTTGCCCCACGCGGCGCGGTTGCGCAATGCGCCATTCGGGTCGTTTTGCCAAGATGCGTCATGCGGGGGACGCGCTGGGCCGTTAGCAATTCACTTCGCGCGAGATACCCGGATGAACCACCGAGCCACCGTCGCGAAACGCAGTAGTAATTGCGTGCTGAATATGAATGTTTTCGAAAGAAGCGTACAGCGGAGTAAGGGCTGAAATAGACATTTATTTTCATGTGGTAAGACTCTGTGGGTGTCTTGCACTTCAGTGTCCCTTAAGATAGAGGGAATCACTGACCGATCCAGATGGGGCATGGCTCTAATGCATCCCTAAGTAACATTTTTTGTTATAAAAAGCTTATTTATTTATTTATTTATTTATTTATTTATTTATTTATTTATTTATTTATTTATTTATTTATTTATTTATTTATTTATTTATTTATTTATTTATTTATTTATTTATTTATTTATTTATTTATTTATTTATTTATTTATTTATTTATTTATTTATTTATTTATTTATTTATTTATTTATTTATTTATTTATTTATTTATTTATTAAATTCATTTTTGACTATTACATTTTATTTATTGACAACAATTACTACCTACTAATTGCACTACATCCAATGGTGTATCCTAACCATGAATATACATTTCTCACTTTGCAAGTAAATAATTTTTAATTTTTTTATTAAAATATATTTGAAAGGTGAACGTGTTCGAACTAAAACTGGCACCTAAAATGCTTTCTGGATTTGACCCTGATACGAATAATACGAACAGAGCTGTAAAAAATATGATTACTTACAAACTATGGAATTGTTTATTGAATTTTTACTTTCTCACATACTACATACGTAGTATAGAGGAAGTGATGTAATGCTGTGATGATATTTTTCGTCATTAAAAGTCATATTGTAGATCCCTGATACCGTAAAAGTCGTTTCGTGTTCCTATATGTAGTAAATTACTTCCCCTAACGGGTTGGGCAGTGAGAATATTTTTTGTATCGTTGATTTCGGCAAAATTGGTTTTACGGCCAAACGTCTGTTCATTCATCTATTTGTGAATAGCGGCTAAATCGAAAGCAGAATTTCTACCAAAATTGTTATTCCCCGATCGATCTGGCTGTTGTCACGGCCCCTTAAAATTGAAACGGATATTTTAATGTTTTGTAGTATTTTACATAATGCGCCAAGTACATTTTCAATATTTGGTCAAAATGGCTTCTAATTTTTTGTTATTTTTTATCCGGCAGAGCAAAGTACTCTTTTAAAAGTGTCGCAAGTCAGATTTTCTTTGAATTCACTTAATTGTGGAAAATTGCGAAGGTTTAAATTTTTTTAGCCTCCGTTCTCTTGAGGATAGAGATTTATTTTCTGTCAGAAAAACTGTTCATCAAAATTAGATTTTTCATGTGTTCATGCTCTTTAAATGAGTTATTTCAATTAGTATAATTGATAAGATAGTTTACACGGTTTTGGACTAGAGGAGCTGAAAGCAGTTTTTAAGATTTTTTGGCGCTGATTACAAATGCGCAGTCCGTTTTCGGCTATCAGGTCAGGTTTTTTAGATGAATGAATTAACCATATTTTGCAATTTTCAACCAAAAATTGTTAATTTTTTTGAAAAAAAAAAACAAACAAAAAACAACAACAACAACCATTAAAAACAGAAATGAAGTGCGGTGGGACTGCATCGTTTGCGATGTTTTAGGTCCGTCTCACGTATAAGAGACCAACAATAATCTCTCAGCATTCCTTGTTCCCAAAACCCTTGTAATATTTCATGATTCTTTATAAATATTGGTGTAGTCGTTCTTCTTGCTTATTGCTAGTTTTTCGCCTAAGTTGTTAGGGAAGAAATCCAGATGGGAAGGTAGAAAACATGACTTTAACGACATTCGAAAACCCATTTTGTGTAATTCTTCAAAATATTTGCAACAATCAGCTTATAGTCGTCACGCTTTCTATTACTAAATTTCGAACGACACTCTTGAATGACTCCCACGCTGCTGCTGCTGTGGCCGGTAAACATTTCGTGAATTTGTCGTCCGTCATCAGTCTTCTAATATATGGTCCGTGAAAAACACCTTTGTTTTTGGTGTAGAAAGTTTTGGGGAAAAGCTTTATCACATACTCGAAACCCGGTCCATTACTAGGTCAAGGGCCTTTACGACATTTTTTGTAAGACCAGCCTTAATGTGTAAAAGTGGAAGTAACACACGAGTTGATCAACCAGAGGTTTAGCACAGTCACTTTGTTGTCCTGGTGAATACTGGGTTCGACATTGATGAAATAGATTCTCTCGCCCCTCGGCTCGGCTATTTGTACTTGGTTCGACATCCGTTGCAGAAGAATTTCAATACCTCTAGCATTTCTGTGCCACTGAACCCGAAGTAGTATAGATATGCATTTTTCAAAAAATCTGTAATGACTTTGCCTTTTATGCCAAAAATATACCCGTCCCAAACATATCAAAAATACTCTGCACTAATTTTACACGAGTTTTCACTCACCTTCGTTTTAGAACTATAAAAATACGCCTCAAATACGAATGAAAAAACACGGATTTGACGCGGCCAGCAGTCGTGAGAACTCAATACTGTCATTGTGAGAAATCATACAAACCTGGCCTGATGGCGGGAAACGAGCTACTGATTTGATTTGAGCGCGCGAAAATAGTTAAGAATACACTTTTGTCGTCTCTGGTCCAAAAAATGACCTAAATTTGCAGACCAGTATGAGTAATTTTCGCGTAATTTTTCCTAAAATAAAGACAAATTTAAAAGCAGATTTTTTCAAACATACCTCCATTTTTTCTTTCATTTTGTTATTGGAAAATGCGAAGTATGCGTATAAAAATGGTGCAATTGGACTGAATTCTCTGAATTTTAGAAAAATCCTGAAGTTTCAAGAAAGCGAGAAACTAAAGTAATTGTAACTAATTGTACGAATAATAAGCAAACCCCACCCACGTGATTCTTGTAAGCCTCTGATTATCAATTTAGGAATTTTACCATTACGTTGTCTATTGATTTACGAATCAGTGATTTTGGTCAAAAATGACTTACTCAAGGACGGGAATATATTTTCAGAAATCGCTGAGGTCGATAACTATAATACTTGACGTAGTAATCATATTTGTCAGGTGACAGTATCAACAGTTCGCTACAAAAGAATTCACATACCATACTTGTTCATTATTTTACTACACTTTGCCAGATGGCATTAAACGATTAAAATCAATACAAAAGTTGAAGTACCAAGTAAAATCGTTTCTGATGCATAACTGCTCCTAAACAATTAGAGACTAAACCGAGCATAAAAAAGGAAAGTAATATTAATTTTAACAATGATATTTAATGTATTATTTGCCATTTGTATATGTATAATCCAAACAACCTGTAACAAGCTAGTGAGCCTTTGAGCAAATGCTGATACGGCGCCTTGTTTTGCTTGTGGAGATACTAAATGTAACTTCTTTATTTGTGCACGACTTCTACAATTTACTGGGAAATATTGTTATTCAAATATCCTTCTCCATGTTATCGTGGCAGGTAGTTTTATTCCACGAAGGACATGGTGAGGGATGAGTCATGATTGAAAGCTGATTTATCCTTAAAAATAGATTTTATTACATCGGAGCGAATATTTTGTATAAGATTCTTGCCAAAGACGCTAATTTCTTTCTGTATTCATAATTCAGCTAGTATATGGCTTAGGGTTGGGATCACAAAATTATTAAAACGTGCACAGAATTCACTACTCCCCGTAGCACGTCATATACAGTTTTTAACTGTTTTTACGTAAAATAAAAGCCTAAAAAATAAATAAAAGTATGTTCTGTTGTAGTATCACCTTGTGCGAATCGTCCACAGCACATTCATTAACTGCGTTTACATCTTCTCACATGAAACCTGTAACAATTTATTTCATTCGACTAGATGAAATACACCAGATACGAACTAATATTTAATATAGTGCTCTCTGTCTGATGGTAACTAATGTATTCTATATTTAACCCTTTCAGTCCCAGCGTTGTTCCTGAACAACATCATATTTTAAGGTTCAATACAATGTACATTTCGCTTTTGGCCTTGATTTCTCGCTGTCGTTCGTGAACTTCAATATTCTAGAACCGCACTGCACCGCTAGATTGCAGGTGCGTCTCTATTTCCTGGCATTTTTCTTGCTGAGAGCGTAGGCTTCCGCGGCCGGAGTCATGGTTAACTTGGCTATCCGGGAGACGCCGCGTCCAGGGCACAGGTGCCGACGTTTCGGTCGCCATTCTGCGACCTTCCTCAGGGCGTAGTACTGCGCGGAGGTGGGCTGCGCACGGGTTTATAAGCAGTTGCCCTCCGTCCACTGATAGGCCGGATGATCAGCCAATGCGGAGAGAGTGCAACGGCCAATCAGGGATAGGGCTCCCCGGGCGGGGTGGGGGAGGCGCACCGCGCGTGATCGGACGGCATGGAGCAGGGGGCCCCGTGCCGGGTCTCGGTCAGGTGAAACAGATGCTTCCAGGCGTCATGCAGACGCAGGCCCTTATCAGCGTTTAGGTTTTGGGGATGTTTAATGATTTCTATTGCCTCTTTTACTCTTCTCGTTCCCCAGCGGTCTTCTCTGGCTAGGAGGCGGGTGTCATCGAATAAAATGGCATGGCCAGTTTCCCATGCGTGGAGGGCTACGGCCGACTTTTCAGTGTTGTTGTACTTATAGTGGCGGATATGCTCTCGACGCCGTTCCTCTATGGTCCGTCCTGTCTCGCCGATGTAACTGCTGCCGCAGCTGCATGGGATCTCATATACCCCTGATGACATGAGAGGCGGTATGCGATCTTTCACACGCACGAGGTTTTGTCCGAGTTTTGTAGGAGCTTTGTAGGCGGTCTTGATGTCGAAGCGCCTCAAAAGCTTTCCAATTTTATCAGTAACCCCTCGTATATACGGTAGAATGGCCGTCCTGCGATTGGAATCGTCATCATTAGATGTGGTGATATCAGCAGTGCTAGAGGTGGTCGTTGCCTGCCGTACAGCTTGGTTGGCAGCGTTGGCACTATATCCATTACCTCGAAATGTGTTTTTTAAGAGCTCTATTTCGGAGTCTAACGAATCCTTGTCACATACCCTAATTGCTCTGATGGCGAGAGTTTTCAGGACCCCTCGTTTCGTTGCCGGGTGATGGTGAGAACCGGCGTGCAGGTAGCGGTTGGTGTGAGTAGGTTTCCGGTAAACACTGTGTCCCAGTCTTCCATTGGCTTTGCGACTCACCAGCACGTCCAGGAAAGGCAGTTTTCCGTCTTTTTCTATCTCCATGGTGAACTGGATCTTGCGGTGTGTGTTGTTGAGGTGCTGGAGGAAATCAGCTAGTGTGTGAGGACCGTGGGGCCACACTACTAGCGTGTCGTCCACGTACCGGAGCCAAAGTGTAGGTTTCAGCGGGGCATTCTCTAGTGCTTCCGTTTCAAAGGCTTCCATGAATAGGTTCGCCACCACCGGCGAGACGGAGCCCATGGCCGCCCCTTCCGCTTGGCCATAGAGTTGTCCCCGGTACTGGAAGAAAGTAGACGTGAGGCAGAACTCGGCTAAGTCAGCCCATTCCGTAGTGAGCCCCCGGGTGGAAAGTTTTTTTTTTTTTCGTATGACGGTAGTCGCCTCATCCACAGGTACCATAGTAAACAAAGACGTGACATCGAAGCTGACGAGGATGTCCGTGTCATTTATGCGTTGCTCCTTGAGAATGTCAATAAGGTGGGCCGAATTCTTGACAGATGACTTGATGTCGTCGGTCAAGGGCTGAAGTTTGTCGGCCACATAGCGGGCAAGGGGGTGGGGGGAGTTGATAGCGCTCACGATGGGGCGCAGCGGCACGTCAGGCTTGTGAATCTTGGGAAGACCATAGAGTCTGGGAATCCAGCTGTTGCCACGTTTTAGCGTGGGTTTGATTTCAGGTTCTATAACGGCCGAGTTTTTTATCCGTGCCGCGACCTCTTCTCTCAGCTTCCGTACGGGATTGCTTCGTAGGACAGTATAGGTCTGATCTGCCAATAACGCTTCCACTTTAGAGTGGTAGTCGACGGTGTTCATGACCACCGTAGCATTACCTTTGTCCGCAGGTAATACAACGATGTCCTCGCGCGTCCGTAGTTCTCGCAGCGCTACACGTTCCTCGCGTGGCAAGTTATTTCGTGGCAATTTAGCATGGGCTAAGAAGCGAGCCGATTCTCTGCGGATGTAGTCGGCCTGGTCCGCAGGCAGTTTGAAGACCGCGTTTTCCACCGCTGCCACGATATCCGCGTTAGGGACACGTTCGGGTACGGGCGCGAAATTGAGGCCCTTGCTCAATACAGACACAGTGGCGTCGTTGAGCTCTTTGTCCGTAAGGTTGACGACCGTACTAGTTGCGTCCACCCCGAAAACCTCAGGATGTTGTTTCGCCTTCAGTTTGTCGAATTTGCGAATTTGTTTGCTTCTGGCTAATTCAAGTACCCGTTCCGCGGAATCCGCCGAAACCGTATCAAGTGCGGTCCAATCAGATCTACTAAGACATTTTTCTTGCTAATTGCAAGTTAGGTTATGGGTAGATCGGGAGAATAGCTACCCCCCTGCTCCAAAGCCCCCTGTACGTATAAATCTCCGTAGCAGCGTACTCTCATTAAAGGAACTGATTATTCGTATTTTTCATGCTACTAATTTAATTTTATAACCTACACAATTCTTTCACCAACGCATTTTTTTCAACAAGTGGTCCGCGACGTGCTACCGCACGTCGCTACCCGACGGATCCAACGTGCTACGTTCGCGAGGGCCTTCCGGCCCTCGCTCTCGAGACCTGGTTCGCGCCTCCGCTGTCGCTTCGGCGCTCACGCTGTATGATATACCTCCTCACGTTAAGAGAATTTATTTTAAATTGACACTATAGATGTGTCACTAATAGTTTTTTAATGTTTTTTTCTCCACATATATTCAAAAAGATAAGTCTGAAATTGGCCTTAATGAAATGCAATTAAGGAATAATTTCAAACTTGCCTTCATCAATATATGTGGAGAAGAATGCATAAAGCAAATGACTTTCATTAAATCAAACAAATGAATGGAAAAAAACAATTGCTTAGAAATGTATGTGACTTAACGTAGCCTTGACATGGGGGGGGGGTAGCTATTCTCCCGATCAGCCAGGTTATGTTCTTTTGGACATGCTCTTGTTGACCTCCACTATACTTAGGTTTATGTTGTTTGTTTGGTGATGACTGTTGTTTTTATGTTTTTTATAGTGAAGTACAGTGTTTGTTCTTATTCGGAAACATAGATTTTGAAGAAAATAATTGGTTTAGGAACCTGTACAATAATCATAAATTGTGTGTTGTCTAGGAACAACGTTGGGATTCAGGTTGCTATTCAGTTTTTGCGCAGCATCGAGATAATTGTTCTAAATGTAAAAAATATGACTTCCGATAAACTTGATGAGCTTTTAGAAGAAATATCAAATGGTAATTTATCAGAGTTAAGTTATATGCTGCTGTAGAACCTGAGAACCACGTAAGAGATGGAATGTTGCAGAAAAGAAGAGAATAGATGTGGCGCAACCCTTAGTTGTAAAATAATATAATAAGTTCATGGGAGACGTCGATAAGGCTGACATGCTGCTAGAACTTTACAGAATTAACATTAGCTCTAGAAAACGGTACATGCGATTGGTTTATTGGTGTCTGGGTGACGCGGTAGTGAACAGCTCATTTATAGGAGTCATCACGAGCAACTGGGGAAGAAATCTGACTACTCGCTGGTACAGTTTCAGGCTGAAATATCAACTGGGCTAATTAAAAGTGGGAAAGATATGACAAAGAAGAGAGGAAGGGTTAGTGGCAGTGACAATACGCCACCTAAGAAGAAAGTGAAAATATCTGCAAAACCCATTGCAGATGTAAAATTTGACAATGTTGGCCATTGGCCAGAACATAATGCACAGCAAGGTCGCTATAAATTTTGTCCCAAAGGTTTTGCCCATATCACTTGCTCAAAATGCAATGTCCACTTGTGTTTCAACCCAAACAGAAACTGTTTTAGAGATTCTCATAAGAAATAGATTTCTTTTGAAATTGTATTTCATAATTTTATTTTGTATTTTTCATATGTTTCTTTTTATTTATCATCTGTTTTCTTTTATATTTTTGCTTTGATATGTTCTTTGTCATAGAAGAAACTATTTTGTTGCTATATAGAATAGCTAGAATTAACATAAATATTTAAACAATATATAAAATTGTAATACTTCTTACTTATACACCTTTCCTAACTTACCTACTATTGAGACCCGTGAGATCCCAATGTTGTTCCTGAACAACATTCCATAAATATTTATTGTAAAAAAATTTAAAATTTATTATTTTTAGGATTTAGAACACTCTAATTATATAAAATATATACATGAATTTTTTTCTCAACTTATAAATAATGTGGGACTGAAAGGGTTAAGGAAACCAAATTGTGTATTAATTTTCGAAATTTCCGTTGTCAAACGATTTGTGGAAAAGACAATTTGTTTAAACGTGTTCGAAATGAAAGCAAATTTCTTGGAAGTCGTCAGAGATCTTTCTCTTGGAAACAGGAAGTAGGAATTATCTTGTAATCGTCGTTTATTGACGCAAGCAAGTTGTTCAGACATCTGGAAGCGCTCAAATTGTTTAGACTTGATTAACAGGAACTGAAGCATAATTGGCATGCATCTTCTGAACTTTTTTTTCAACATTTGGGGGAGAGACGACATCCATCATCAACTCAAAACACGTTTGGTGTTACCTTATAGTGAAGCACTATTTCCTCATCTCACTCGTTAATTTGTGAGGAAAACGATCTCTACGCCCATGAACGAGAAGAAAGTGTTCTAGAAAAGGATTCTTGCCACAGTAAGGAAAGTTCATGTTCTGAAGTTGAAGTACTACTTGAGAAATTGGAATTCCAGTAGTACGAGTGATCCTTCCCCGATAGCTCTAGACATAGTCGTGGCGCCGTAAATGAAATGAACTGTAGTTAAATAAACAATAAACAAATCAAAATCTAACTTTAAGTGTGAAAATAAACAGGTATGTAGTGTATACAAGTATTCCACTAAAATTAAGCTCTTAAATTCATCATAAAATGTCTCTCAGACCAAGAATTCACCCTAAAGGAAAGTACTAAAGTAATGATAAAAATATTTAATAAATTATTTTAATTTTTTAGCACACGTTCATTATGCGAGGTTCTCGATGGAAAGGTACAGATTTCAAAAAGTAGTCGACACCCTAAATCCCTTTCTTCTCCTAACTATTTCATTTACTTTAATTTACGGAGAAAAATCTTCATAGTTTACTTTGAAAACAGTATTTCTAAATAACTTAAATTCTATGGCATTCTCAAGGAAAATGACGTATATCATGAATACAGTTCTTCAAATTACACTCTTTTAGCTGATCCAATTCTGATAGTTCTTTCTTTTCCTGCCATGACAGCGCTACAAAGTGCTACAATGAACTATGTGTTACTTGTTTAATCTAAAATATGAGTGGTACACTGCATCTAACATATTGAAGACAATTGAATAAGAAACGATTTATTTATTTCACACATTCTGTAGAACCACTCACGTCATCCTTGTCAGGAGCAGAAGGGAAGAAGACTTAGGCGTTAGAATTTTGAACCAATTTAAAACAGTGACCATAAACAGTGACCAGAGCGGCAACCGACATTTCAAGGAGTTCTGAATTGGTTCTTAATTACTGAGACTGCTCTTATAGAACGGAGATACGGGTGTTTCAGTTTAAACAACTTCACTATTATAATGATTTGCCTTTGTATTCTTTTGTCATGAACCTCTTATTAAAGCCAGAGATTCCTTCAAGTATTGTGTTTTCTCATTGGCGATGCGCTCACCGCTCTCTGAGTGAATCCAAGGTTGGGCAAAGGGGAAATCCCTTAGCTGTCTGGAGATCTAGTTGAAGTTGATCATCAACAACCCTCCAAACGTATGATGTAGCATTTCACCTTTACGTTTGTGGTATTAAGTAAAGTATTTTGCATGAACAGGATATGAATAGGAGACCAGAAAAGAACTGGATTTTCCAAGTTAATAAAACTTCTACATCAATGAACGGTGTACTTAAAATACAGTGTATTAAAAAATTAATTATTACTGAATGATCGATCAAATAACATTTTACGGCAAAAAAGAGAAGTGCTTTAGAGAGAGAGAGCGAGAAGGAGGGAGGGAGGAAGAAATACATTACTTATGGTTTAGCGCTCGGCGGAAAATCATTAAAGTCTACAAATCATTAAAGTCAACTTATAACGCACAAAACCCATTATATCGACAGGCACACTCTAAATGTATAATGCATATGTATCTGTGATAATATAGCAGAAGTCTTAAGCTGTAATGGATTAATAGTTCCGGATTCAAATCCAGCGTAAGTCGCAAATGTTAATAAGAAGAGATGCAGTGAGGCGTGCAATATATATATATATATATATATATATATATATATATATATATATATATATATATCATATATATATATATATATATATATATATATATATATATATATATATTGCGCCCATATTTCTTTCATCCTTTGGCTGTGTGCCTTTTTTCTCTCTTCGGTCCAAGCTTTTCCTGCTCTACACTTTGGTACTTCTTCCAAATCAATCCACCATGACTGCACTTTAGATCTAAATGTGTTTCTATTTTGAATATCCTCTTCTGTAATCCCTGATAATTTCAGGTCCTTTTTAATTTCGTCCATCCATTAGTCAGTTGCTGCTTTCTTTCTATTCTAACAAAATTCAACTACTTGTTTTGTGAGGCGTTTAGGATTCATTTTTTTGTGTGTCCATAAACATTTAATTTATGTTTTCTGATATCACTCTGAATATCCTAAATTGCCTGATTTATTTTTTGCTTCTGAGTTTCTATTGCTCATCGGTGAATTTTGAACCAAGAATTTTCCTAATGATTCTGCATTCCTTTTTTTCATATTTTCTGTCTTCTTTCCTGTTCAAAATTAGTGCTTCTGAGCCACATAGTCATTCTAGTTTTATCACTGAATTATAGTGTCTCTGTTTTGTGTTCTTTGACATACACTGTTTGTTATAGCTATTTTGGGTAAGACGATATGCTGTTTCCACTTTTTACATCTAGATTAATTGGCCTTAGTTTCAATTCCATTTTCCTGAATATTTACCCCAGATATTTAAATTGGGTTACTCTATTAATTTTGCCATATTTTGTTTCCATGAAGTTAGGTGTGTCTTTGCTACAAGTATTAAATTCAGTGTTTTCAAATGATATCTGAAGACCAACTCTCTCTGCCAGTTCTTTCAGGAGCTCTTTAAGGAGACTATTTTGTAAAATATATAACAATATGTTCAATAAAAAAGTACCAACATATACTTGAGTAATTTCACGACATTGGTCATTTTTTTCTCAATGCAATATTCATCTTATAGTAAAGCCAGATCAATTTAAAAGCAACTCTTCCCAAAATTATTTCGTAGAAACTCTTTACTCGTTACATAGTGGCAAATATATTTAAATTATTAATTTAAATAAATTATAAATAATTTAATAATTATTAAAATGAAATAAATATAGAAGGGATGAAATATTCATATTTTGTCACATTTAAGGGTAGTCTTGGCATTTAATCTGGTATAATTTTTTTTTTGTTTGGTGTCCATTATCTGCCTTCCCAATTATATAAAATAATATTAAAGAAACGAATAAAGGAACACAAAAATAAAATCCTGGATTATCCTGGATTAAAATCATGGATCCACAGAACCACTCATTTCCAAGGACTAAGCTAATTAGTCTATCACCAATTTTTTACCGTTCTTTTATACATACGAGGAGAAAATTTAAAGAATAATTTGGACCTTTTTTTGAGTAAAATCTTTGTATAAAGATTACCTAAATTTCAAGCAAAATCATGCGAAAACGTTTTATATTTTCAAACAATTGTTCATGAAGTTATTTCAAGATCTGTGGTTGAAGAATAAATTTCACTAAGGAAATATCTTCAATATTATAATTGCAGAAAGGCGACGACATTTTTTTTTGTATTTTTCATCTTTTGAAGAACCACGGATTTCAGCGAATCTAAACATGCGCGTTCTTTGAAGCGTCCGTTTGTCCTTTGAAGCGTTACGCTATCCGAGAACGAAATATAATACAAAAATGTTGAGCCATTTATGAAAAAATTTTGAAAATGCAATTGAAACTTCATGTAAAGTACCCCTAAAATCAAAATATTAGTTTCAAAGTTGCAGAGCCTCGAGTTCCTTTAAATCGATCGGGAAATATCAATTTTAGAGTAAATCGTTTAAACGGTTGAGGTGTTGTCGTTGGCCATAAGCAGACGGGGACACCGACGGACGGAATGACAGATGGACTGACACACGGACAGACAGAGGTTTCGTCATCATAGGATTTTCCGGTGTCGAGGACCCACAAAGATGAATTCTGACTTCACAACGTACTTGGGTTTTTCTAACGTGATATCTGTGTATCTCCAAGATGAAATTCGGCACGACTTTTTGCGTCATTCTCAGTCCTGCCGCTAGATTATTTTGATCTGCAGCACTGCTTCATATGGTCACGATCATGCGACATCTTGTGGCAGGACCAAGAAAGACGCAAAAAGTCGTGCCAAATTCCATCTTGGAGATACTACCCACAGATGCCACATTAAAAAAAGAAGTTAGTAGAAGGAAGTAGTAGTTATTACACATAGGAAAACTATTTACCTACTTTTCATTTACCAGGACCCAAAAATAAGAGTTTTTCTATCGAAGAATCGCTGCTTTACCAGCGCCCGATTGCAATAACATCTGCAATGAGCATGAGAACCCCTCAAGAGGACAATATCTATCGAAAGAGCTTCTACATAACTGCATATTTATAAAAATGATTTCCGAGTCAAGAGTAAATGCTTTCTCCAGATATAGAATATCAATTGTCTAGGCAGCAGATAGAAATAATTTAATCTATACTATTAATTCATTGCTTTCTATTCGTCACTCTTTGAAGCTTTTCTGGTATTTGCGTTCTATTCTGGAGCTTGTATCGTCTCCTATATAATTTCTGTAGTATACATACCTTTTTCGGCTCTCACACGCAATCAATATTTATAAATGAGGTCTCTAAAGAAAGAGAATTTCAGGGAGACGTGACGAATTGCACTTTGACTTTAAAAATATTGAGGATTTGTTTAATAAAAAACGCGGCTAAATATTCATGTCAAATGCAACCCGCAACACTCTGTCAATTATATAGTTAAATAACTTCTATACGAAGTGTTGTAGGAACTTAAAACCTACAATTTTGAGACAAAAGGCCTCAAAGATACGTGCTTCACACTATATTCTACAGGATGAGATATTTTTGAACTTTCTATTACATTTTGCTGGTTGGACGCTTCTCGATTTTACCACACCTGTTCAGAGCCTCTAGAATCTGCAAATAATTAAACTAATCACTTGATATTCTACACGATTAAATTACATGGGTATACTTCTCTATTCGGTAATAACGTTAAATAAGAATAGTTTGTTTGACAAGAATGTATACTTTATTGTATTATTATCAATTACAAGGAAACATATAGAACATATGACGGAGGATAAGATATATTATAAGCTTAATATTGAAATGAAAAAATAGGGAAGAGGGTGGGGTTTAACATGCGAGAATTCTCGCACGATTACACTAGTATTATTTAATTCTGCTGTAGGGAACCTATTGCGACACGTTCGCTACTCAAGGGAAAAATAAATGTTGTCGAAGGTGGAGCCAATTCAATTGGACGCTTCCGGCGGCGTTCTCCCTCTGGTAGAACATGAGACCAGGCACCGTACTACAAGCAGATTTGTAGAAGTTTCCCCTCTAGGTATCTCCTTCAGCGAGTTCTAAATTCCCGACTAGTTCCCCGAAAAGTTTGGTTGAGAAGAGCATGTAAGTGTGTGTTTGTGTTTGAGATGAGGGGCAAAGATGAGGAAGGAAATATCGCGTGCCATTCTGGACTCATTTATTATTTATTTCTTATTTTATTCTTATTTCTCATTCTTATTTCTCCGGTATTGACCTGCTATTGGGCGGTGAAACCATGTAAAACTAGTGATGAGAGCAGATGGCCGTTAGAATTCTCCTCCACCCAACGATTGAATTCGATTTAGCTATCTAGCTAGTTCACCACCGTCGGGACTCAAACCCTACGATGTGACTGTCAGAGACGCTATATGATTATCATAAAGAATCACTGCAAACCACTACGGAGAGGCATGGCGTCGACTAATTTAAGATTTCTTCCTTCGGAACTTCGACGTCTCTCCAAAAATTCATACCATACGATAAAGAACCATCAGAGAGGAGATATATAAATTAAGCGTGCGACAGAAATCTATTTCATTGTCGACAAACGTTTCTCAACGTTTCGTAAGCAGTATCGTATTCTCAATTCCCAAAAGTGTGTACTTTATGTGAAGAACATGGCCTTTGCTACTTCCTTCGTAACATTCGCCTCTAGTTTCTCCACAGCGTCGATAATTAACAGAACCGGTAAGTCTTTTACTACCTTTTCTTCTACGGCACACACAGCGTCTGTAATGGGTAAGAAACTGCAAGTTGTCTCTTGCGTAGGAAGAGTCAAGCGGTCGGGGCGTCTCACGCCACCTGCGAAACTATCACGAAAATGCTAGTTTCTTTTCTTGGATTTATCAGCAAAGTACAGATGCCGCATTCAGAATTAGAGGCAGCGAAGAATTCAAATGAATACAAGGCTTTTCACAGAATCTCAAAAAATTGACGCGTTTTCTTTAATAAATGTCTAAATATAATGTACGTGGTTATCTGCCTTAGAACACGATCTGGGAAGCGAATTTGCTCAGGCGAATTGGTAGTCTTAGATCTAAGGGTCTCGAATCCGGAACCTACCGCGGGCAGGGATGTTTGCTTGCTTGCTTATATGTTGTGGAATGGCATGTCTCTCACTGCCAGTATCACCTTTCAATGGTCTTCCTTGCTTGGCCGATGTGCGTGCGTGGCGTAGGGGCTTGAGGGATTTGACTCCGTGTACGTGTTATGGGTTCTGTAGGTTCGAATCCCGTATAAAGCAAGAATGCAGGGTGTGGTGGCATGGTGGGCAGGCCCAATCATATCACGTATCACGTTTCAATCCCACTTCCTTCCTACCAAACCTAGATACCCTCCACCAATCAGGCTATCATTTTCAGAAATGGATCTGCGGGGTTCCTCGACAGTACAACCTTTTAAAGAGATAGGTTTCATCCCGAAATTTAGAAAAAAATATGAGATTGGAAAGAGAAGTACTTGATGTGACTGAATAAGCGGGTCGTTTAGAGTACAGGATGGATAAAAGGAGATCTGAGCAAAAAATAATGACGACGATGAACAGTTCTTCGTTGTCATTATGATGGATTAAGACATCTTAATTCAGCAAAGTGTTTAATTAAGTTGTCTGTATTACAGTCCATTGTCTCACGCTAGGCAATTAACAGACTGAGTTTAGTGAGTAAATAATAATGATTGTTACTATTGTCTGTTTTTTGGTCAATGAGAGGCTGACTAAGTACAAGTTCTAGATTGGTAGAAAACGACGGAAAGCATTTTAAATTCACGCTTTCACATTTATTTATAATAGTTTTTCCACCATCTTGCTTTTTTTTAATGAAAAAGGTCTGAATATGATTCATATATTATAAATTACAACAATGTATCATTTACCTATTTGTCAAATTTATTTAAAATATAGAAGCTCAAGGATGCACGTGGCCACTTAAAAATTAACACTTGTAGGGTTTTGTGTCGACGGTTTTCTATATATTTTTAAAAATCATCCGTCATCAGCATATTAGGTCAATATGAAGGATATTAATAAACAACTATTTAAATTTATAAATGTATTTGTTCAATTAGTCGCTTATGCGATTGAACATTGGAGTATGAAACAATCCTATTTCAACAACAGAATAACATAGGCTGGATCAGGAAGTATTTGTGCATTGAATAAAGAACAAAAGAGAAACAGCGTTATCAACCGACACTGAAGCGAACCAAAAGCTAAAGAGCGTGATATTAGATTGTTTAGATATAAAAGTAAAAAAATCATAGGGTTTTTATTTATTATGTTTTTTTAAAAATTTTTAAAAATATTTAAAATGTGTTTATATTTAAAATGTATATTTTTTCCTGATATCTTGATTTAATGGGATGATTTAATGAATTCAAAAGGGTCTTTGGGCAGACGATCGAAGAAGATAATAAATCGAATTTCGCAGCCTCGTAGGTGCTATGGTTCTTTCACAATTCGAAACTATTACCAAAATTATTGTTTCTACACACAGTGAAGTGTAGCACTAAAAGTTTTTGGTCTATGCAACGACATTTAATTTTTTCTTATAAAACGCTTAGAGAAACCATTAAAGAGATATAACAAAAGGGTGAAATAAATAGTTATAAGTAGCTTTTAATAGACGGCACAAAAATCAGAGCAAGTTAACTCATTGCTTGCATATTTGTCGGCAATGTTAATACAATGGCATCCCTCGATGGCTCATTGGTTAGCGTGCTATCCTCCGCGCAACCCCGGGTTTGATTCCCGGCCGAAGCAAATTGTACCTGTGCGCTTTCCTTACGAACGTCCCAGTATCTATTGCTGTGTGGTGATGAAAAAGCCCACCTGTAGGTTATGACGACCAGTATATATGGTGAAGGGATGTCTTCGTGCTAAGCATACCATCCCCTCATCCGGCCGAGCCCCGGCCGAGAGGCTGAGCCACCGCTGGTCTGCCAAGGCCCGTAGCGGACTGTCGAGACAAAGAAGAGGAACAGTCAATACTATAGTCACTCTGTTTCCATTTCCTAGTTTTTTCTATAAATATAAGGAAAATTCAATTCTTGCAGTATTTGGACGGCAAAATTTCGGTTTATGGACCTCGGGTTCCCAAGTGTCTTAAACTCGATGGAGAATGATCGGAGGAGAAGATTAGAGGAGAACAGGACAAGGAAGAGGCAGGAAAGATCGTGCGCGGTCCGTTGCCCTTTTGTTAGGGTACTGTTCCGGCATTCGTCTGGTGTTCATCGGAGACAGCATGGAAAACTACCGATCAGAGCAGTTGGCCGCTTGAATTTACCGCCAGGCAATGGCTAAATTCGATCTAGTTATCTAAATAATGTAGTAAATCCTGCCACCGTCAGGAAGCGAACTCTAAGACCTCCCTGCCAGGAGCACTGCAGTGGCATCAATTGATGCCGTGAGCTACCTGAGTCGGTCAAGCTAAGAGATAATGCTCTTTGAATGACACATCTTTACAATGATAAGAGTTTATCTTCCCTCTCAATTCGGAGTAGATAGATTTGGTAATTAACCTAGTGCACGTTCTGGAACATTCCCTACATTGGAAGAATGAGAAATAAAGAATCGAAGGAACATAGCGATATAAGTTCAGACGAAGAAATTTCAGGAAGATAATTATACATACCGATACCTTTCTGTGACCTATTTTTTCAAATATTTACTGCTATGTAAAACACGATTTAACTCTCTAAGTAAAAAACTCGTAAAGAGACGTTCCCTATAAGCAGGAATTTAAACGAGGCAAAAGCTGGAGTTACATGGTTATTTCAGCGGCTTCAAACTTCATAAAACCTGTAATAACTCTACAACCTATGGTTTCCTCGTTGTTCCAGTGCTCTCCTACGAAACAAGTATTACTCTGTTTATGTGTTCTTAGTCTTTCGATGGAAACGAAGTTATAAGTTAAAGATGGATAATGTCTCTTTTTTATTAATTCTAGAAGAACTCAATTCATCGTTTTGTATTCTTGACTTCTTCAAAAATATCTGTATAATGTATGTTATTTGTCTCAACTTAGATTATGAACATGAATGTAGTTTGTAGTACATTCGGGTAAGTAAGTGTTGCCCGCAAGAAGTTCGGCTTTCTTCCCAGTGGAGTTTACACTGTGATAGTAATATCGTCTCACGAAATTAAGATTAGATCTAAACGCATTTGCTCAGGTTCTCATGAGAGATGTTGAGAACTACCCATTTAGGTTCCTTTACCACAATTTTCGACGTTTGTTGGCGATTTTAAGTGTCATTTATCTCTTGTTCTGCAACCCTAGAGTAATGCGTATTAGAACACATGCGTATAATTCACGAGTCCAGTTTGATTTAATAATTTCCTGTTTGAAATATACCGAGTCTTTATCGTAACTTGCAACCCTTGTCTGGAAGCACTGTTCTTGTTTTGGCAATTCGGCAACCGCGTTCCTTTGACTCTTTTCAAGACAACCGAGGTATAAACAATAAAGGGGGTTATAGTTGCAATACCATTCTTACAATTGTTGTCCCGTAATAACTTTTAAAACCATGCTCTCTCAATATGCCAGTGAAAAGCATCTTAAACCTTATTTATTCTTATTAATAACTCATTTGCAAAGTCTCTAATTATATAATCGTTGCACCAAGCCATTTATTTTTGACTTCCCGTACCATTTAATATGATGTGTGAGTCTTACTTGCTGTCATATGAATTCTTGAGATGAGCTCCAAGTATCATTCTGACTCAAAACGTTTGCATTCTTTCTTACAATAATTGTTGAATTTCCAAGAATATGTTGCTTCAAAGATCGTTTAAACGTTTTACATAAATTATTAATTGCAAGTACATGGTTTTGGATTTCGAGAGATAAGAATTGTTTTTCACGGTTAATTCCTCGTGGATTCAAGAATATTTATCTCACGAAAGCAGAACGATAGTTCTCGAGGACATGTGTTGAGAAGGCGTTTCAAATATCCAGCATTTGTGTCATGAAACTGGAGATAGATCTTTGATTTCTTGCAGTATCAAAGGCAAAAACGTCTTCCGACACAAAGAAACAGAATTCCTTTTCTGACCGTCTTGGCGATTGTTAACTGCTTCAAGGCGAGCGAAGCTGCAAGTAGTTTTTACTCTGGGAAACCGTCTGCGTGTGGCAGCAACGGTGAGAGAATTTTATGAGTCAGCATTGTTTTAGGTAGACAAATGTTCATTTTCTTTTGTACAATATTGTGCTGCGCTGTTGTGTGGGGAATTTCCGTGGATCAAATAGTGCACTGTCTGAGGAGGGTTGTTAAAGTACTTCTCGGTTGGGGCTCATCGGAAAAATATCTAAAACGGCAATGCGAAATCTTCAAACCTCAAGATGTTAGTATTGACATTCGGGAACAGCAACCGACTTAGTAGGCTCATGACATGAACTGATGCCACTGCAGGGTCTAACCTGGAGACCCCAGGGTTCGAGTCCTGACGGAGGGAGGATTTTCGACACTAACGAGTTAGTTCTGATTCAGCCGCTGTCTGGATGAAAATGTAGCAGCCGACCGATCTAGTTGGTAGTTATCCACGGTTTCTCCGAATTAATGCCGGAACAGTACCCTAACAAATGGGCCATGGATCGCGCGCGATCATTTCTTCCTCTTCCTTGTACTTTCCTCAGATTCCCCTTTCTTACGTGCATAACACCGGCTGGGGCGGTGCCTCGCTGGTGGGAATACCTGGATGGGGAAAGACACAAGTTCAATTGTATGTCGGTGCTGGATCTCAAGATCCAGTAGGGGAGTAGGGGTAGAGCATCGCCACCTCTCCCGAATGAAAAACATGCAGTACACTTACGGGACTAATGATCGTAGCAGTTAACTCGCCTGGAAACACTAACAATGAATCGGGTACAACAGCAGAACCCACTGCCGGATCCAGGGCAGGGAGGGTACAGAGGACACCCCCACCACCGCCAAAAGTCCTAGAGATTTCGTTAGTTACCTTCCTTTACTTGGCAAAATTGATTTAAATGTTTATTAACATTAGAATTATGTAATTATTAAAAAAATAATATTGTAGATGAGATGAGATGTAAATGGAGTTTCATTAATAGTATTGACCGATCCAAAGCCTCATTCGCCAAGTATGTAAATAAAGTTGTGGAGAGTACTTGTGATAGATGTTGATGGAGCAATTGTAGAAATACAAGCAGGGGAAACAAGAGTGTACTTTGGTTGTGATTATAACTGTTTTCTTTTAATTTTACCAACTATACTTAATATTTTATTCGATCCTTCGTTTATCCTGAATCACGACTTTCGTGTTATAAAATTCTTGACTTGTATAAATTCTTCTACTATATAATTCTGGGCTTGTGCAAATAAATAAAAAAGTATTATTATTATTATTATTATTATTATTATTATTATTATTATTATTATTATTATTATAAGCCCCAGGAAACTTCTCGTGAACCTTCCTTTTCCACCTGAAACTCCACATGGTGTGAGCGTGATTTGATCTCCGGATCTCAGAGAGGAAACCAAGCGCGCTGGCCGTAACGTACTGAACGTTGCTGAACTCCATATCGCAGATGTTAGGAAAATCCGACCGCATTTTCATCGCATACCAATTCGACTTTAATTTAGAATTGCAGGGAAGCATGTCTCGCCGCCCAATGATTTGTTTGAACCTCCGTAACCTCCGCTGTAACACCTGCGTAACTGCGCTCCGTTTCCCGCCTTTCCAATGCCCCCTTCCCCTCCCCGTGGAGGAGCCGGTAGTGCCAGCGAGTGCCTTTCTTCTCGGGCGCCGCGCCCTCGTTGCACGCGTGCGAAACCGCCAGTGGCTTCTTGCGAAGGGAAGAACAGCCGCCTTCGTCTCGCCTGCCGCCGCCCCTGCCGTCGCCTCCACGCCACCTCCCATCAGACCGCTACTCTCCATCACCAAGGCCACCGTGGTCGGCATCGTCTCTGCGAACTCCTCCGTCGACAACGCCATATACCATAGTCGCCACCGCAGTCTCCTTTGCCTCTGTCAACGCTGTAACCCTCACCTCTTCTGTCGCATTCGCCTGCTTGCCGTACAATTCGCCGTCGTCCATCTTCGCTTCCATGGACGTCGCCTCTACTTCTTCAACCTCCAACGTATATGGTGTTTCCTTCGCCGCCGTCGCAACATCCGACTCCACCATCATCTCCAACTCCACCGTCGCCGCCATGTCCTACGTAGCCACCTAATCCAGCCGTCGGTGGCTTCGCTGTCCCCACCACTATTGCCGCCTCCACTTCCACCGTCACCGCCGCCCCGGCTTCGCCTCCATCTCTGTTGCCTCCTCCTCCGCCGCTTCCATCGCTTCCGTTGCCTCTATACTTGCGTTTCTGTAGCCTGGCTGATGACAGCTGATCAGCTGTTACGGTTTCGTCCAATCGGGAGCTTAATCGTCATCACAGTGACGTCACCGTGATGACGTTTTAGCTCTCGATTGGATGATACCGTAACAGCTGATGAAGTGTCATCAGCCAGGTTAAAAAAAAAACAAGTATAGCGCATTTTCGTTCTTTCGGCTTTCTCCATCGCCTCTACTCTCACCATCACCGCCTGTGCTGTTCCGCCATCATGACTGACTACTCCTCCGTCGCCTCCCTGCCGTTTACAAGAGTCTACGGTTGGCGTCCTAGGCTTCGACGTCTCCGCTGTCACCCTCCCCATTGCCTCTACCGCCGCCTTCTCTTCCTCCATCGTCACAGTCGCCGCCGCCGCCTTCCCCGCCGCCGCGCCCGCGTCTCCTTTGGCCGCGGTCTGTTTGCCGTTCCCCAGCAAAGTGACGGCGCAATGGAAGCACGCGGTGCCGCGCGACGCCGGGCGACACGATGCGACGCGACGCGGCGCCTCCTGCGAGCCGCTCCGCCTCGCCACGCGCGCGCACGCCGCTCCCCCAGCAGCGCGTCTTTGTTCTTGTGGGCTGCGCCGCGCGCGACGCCCGGTGACCGCGCGCGGAGCCCCCGGTTAACCCGGTGACCACCTGGCACGTGGCGGCGACGCGCTCCGCAGCCTCTGCCGGCGACCAGGACGCGCCCCCTTCGGAGGCGCACAGTGCGAAACCCACCGCGCGCAGGTGGTCGAAGACGAGCCGCGCCACCCGTGGTGTATCGGCCAGGGCGGGAGCTCTCCGCCTCTGGCGTACGCGGTTCAGATCCCGGAGCGATCCGTGTGGAATCTCGGGTGGAGAAGCGCGTTCACGGGACGATTCTTCGGGGTTCTCCTGTTTTCCCTGCCTTTCATTTCACCATTATGCCATTGTTTTCCGTATCGTGTTATCATCCATATAACAAGCAATAATTGCATGAACTATTTCAAGTTAGGCCAGGCAAACTAAGGTTCTGGAAATATAACAATAATAATATAAATAAAAATATTAAATATACTTGACAGAAACAATAAAGGGGAGAGGACCCATAGATGCAGAAGAGTAGGGAGAAACGTTTGTTCGAAAAGTTGTAGGGACGAGACGAGCTGTACAGAAATTTACGACTTCCATGAGGTATCCAATCAGCAGATGTATGAAAAATTCAGATCTCGACCACAATTAAGGAACTTATACCGGTATTTTACTGACTGACCTGAAGAATGTATTCTTACATGATAGTAAACAGGGTTCTCGCTGTCCACATGAGGAATATACAAATTCAGGGGTTAAAGAAGTTCCTAATATTTTGAGAAGTGAAGTGTCGCAGAAGATATAGCATACAAAAAATTTTCTGTCCAAAAATTACGGAAGGATTCGATTGAAGAGAAACGAAGAACTAAAGGTAAACACAAGAACAGACAGGAGCGAATGAATGAATGAATGGGTGGATGAATGAATGAAAATTGAAAATAAAAGAACCTGAAAAGTTGTCCCGGCGTATCCTGTATTTGGATGTAAAGAAATGAATGAATGAGTAATCCGGACAGAACATTGTTTGGAAACATGCCAAAACTCACCGTCGTTAAAAAGAAACAGGTATGGATAGTCCTGACCATGCCAGCCGATTCTAGAGTGGAACAGAATGAGGTCGAAAAAATAACGAATTATCCTGATCTTCGCGACTTGGCCATTGCGACCTAGAAGAATACGTTGATGACATTGATATCTTTAAAAGAACTTTAAAAATATTTAATTTACGTAAATTTTCTCACAAAGTTCAATCAATACTACCATTACTTAACATATTTGAAGATTCCTAATATTCATGGGGGCTTAAATATTTGTATTCGGGCTATGAATATGGATTCAATAGAAACCTTTTCAGATTTTCAAAGGTTAAAATCATAGCCGTGGAAGTATAATTTTCAAAACTGACTACTACAAAGCGGTGCGGATACGAAAAACCTTCGTGCAAACTGGAATGACTATTATTCATTCATTCATTCGTTCGTAAATCTATTGTTTATTAATTAATTATTTTCTATTCCTCACGTCAGATTCTCTTATTGGTTCTTTCAATTTATTTCATTATTATTTTTCGGTTATTAATATTACACCACAGAAACTCAATATATAGGAGCTCATTGTCTCCATAGCATGTCTCCCCATAGCATGTCATACACAGTTTTAACTGTTTTTTGACGTAAAATAATTAAAATAAAAATAAATAAATATTTCATTTCATAGTATTAGTTTCCTTTACAATAAAATATAATAATTTTATTCCTAATATTTTTCACACTAATTGGTTCCAGTTCATCAGTGTATAAACATTATTCGAGAATTTAAGCAGTTGATTTACAATTTTGATCGTCGTGAAAGATGTAGCACATCTTTCTCAGTAAAAAGTCCTTTCATGCTCCGGGAACATCACGCCGAGGTGCTCCTCAGGTCCGTCTCGGTTCGGCACAATTACACCTCCGATATACCCCGTAGCCGGTGGTTGTACCATTATTGAGAATGTAGAGAGCCAGTTCGTTAATCATGCACACAGGGATTTTACCCTCATTCCATACTCAGTGGTCAGGAAAATGGATTATAATAGAATTTGGGTATAGATGTAATAGACGAAGTACTGACAATGCACACATTTCACAAATATATTTGAAAAAAATATCCACACTTTATGCGGTGTTAGATGCCTTAGATCCCTGCGAACTATTTCTCATCCGCTCCAAGCCCTTGCGTCTCTTGGGATGGACCCTTCATATGTGGAACTATAAATAATTCCTAAAATAACCTTTGTTCATAAGAATTAGTCCGCAAAACAAATTTTCTTCTAAAACTGCGCGAAAAATTAGTCCAGCTGATAAATTTCGGTTCAATAAAATGCAATTAAAGTGTTTCTTATAAAGAACCAAATGAGTCTAAATGAAAGATTTTTCAGGCGGCACCAAAAATGTCATAGCGTAGACCTGCAAGGAAATGAATTTAAGACTTTTCGGCGCCTTAAATCTTTCAATGTGTTTGCACTTGCCTAATAGTATTGTTCCACCAGATAGCACCAGCTGTAGGGAAGAACTTTGTGAAATACGAACAATATGAATTATTGTTTTCTAAAATGTACTACACTGAAACTTAAGAATGAATAATTTAAAAATATAAATTTAATTATAAATGTGGTGCATACATTTTTTTAAAGTAACATTTTAAACATTTAACAAAAGTTATAAATTCTTCAGATTTCTGCAGTGAAATGTGTTATTGCGTGTAGTTTTTCTTTCTAACACAATAAAAAAGAACCAGCTTCGTCGAAGTGATATTCCGTATTAGGAATATGATTTCAAAACCAAAGAAGTCACCACATTTAATTTTTCAATGAGAATTATAAATACATTTTTTTCACATTTTAAATTAATTTTCTGAATCATGTGTTTCATATATTGATTTCAAACGCAGATTTGAAATATGTGACCCTGAACCCCATTCCGACCGAAATTTTGTCCCAGGTGACCGATTCTTTGAAATTCGTATTCACCATATTGTGTCCACCTTTTGGTATGTATGCATTGTATTCGGACTTATGACAAAAAGCTTGTTAAAAACCGGAACCCAAATTCTCCACTGTAAGTGTTTGACCATATTGTGCACAAATGTTTGAGATGCATCAACCGCTATTGTCGTTAGTGCCGTAAGTGTAGTGCACGTTACATTCCAGGAAGTGGTAGTGTTCCTTCCCTATTGTAACGCGATATTCGGCGCCGAACTATACGGCGACTTGCGGAGATTTCCCCTATTCCAGATATCATCGCCAACGAGACATCGTCCAGGTCGGAAAAGATGTAAGTGGTCTCTCGACATGCGTGGTGGTGTAGTGCATATAAGTGTGCGTGTGTGTGTGGTGTGTGTGTGAATGTCTGTGCGTTTGTGTAAGGGGAAAGGAGAGGACAAGAATGAAGAAGGATCGCGTGCGGTCGGTGGCCCGTTTATTAAGGTACTGCTTCGGCATTCAGTTGATATCCTAGTCTCGAAAATGCACCATCGTTGTGACTCGAGTATCAGTAATTCCTAATGTCTACTTCCTATTAGTACTTCCTCCTTATTAGTACTTGAGTCGCTGCGATGTTAAAAGTTGTTACCCCGAGCCAACTCATCTTGCCAGATGTTCGGGTTGCTGACCCACTGTGCAGTGCCACGCCGGAGTGCAGGCTGCGTCGCGCAATCGTTGGATTTTCGTCGCGGCGTCGACAGCGTCGGCGTCGTCTGCGGCGCTCTTTGTGTGTCGAAGAAAGTGAGGTTTTGCAGGGCGTCGTAAGAACCACGCATGGAAGCGAGGTGGAGTTGAAGTTTGTCGTAGACTCGAGTAAATGTTTCTCTTTCAACACTGCGTGACATTGAAGCTCACTCTTGATTTGTAATGCAATCCCCCCCCCCTCAACGGCAGTGTTTGATGCGGGACATTCAAAGATGAGTTTCCTCAAAAACCTGTTATGAAAGAGAGGTCAGAGGTGAAGTTACACGCAATAGTGTACTGACGCTGAATTTTCTTATTCGTTATATTATATTTTTTTACGTAATGCTCATATTTTTTCTTTCTTTCTTTAGACACGATAAAATTTACGAAAGTAATTATCATTCCAGTATTTCACATCACTCAAAACTAATATTTCAACCTTATTGGTTGTTTGAACTGAGGTATGAGACAGGTTGGTTGAGATTAATTGTTGAATTTTCCTGGGGGAGGGGGGTCTGTCGACCCTTCTTCCTCTGAGCGAGTATTATAGAAGGTAGTAGTCATCTTCCAGTTTGTACATAATTCATTCTCATTACAAGGTATGCCCAGTTTTTAAATATTTAATATCGCTTTATTTAGATTACAAATTCTAAGGCAGTGACCCTTGGAAATTACAAGAAGAGAAAACGATTCCAGACTATCTCTTCTGGTAAATTGTAGGACAGATCTCTAAAATATTATATCAGCTCACTATGCTCTGCTACTCGCTCTAGATTTCAAAATTGAGGTTTCAGTTCTTTGCCCACTATACACTGTAAATCTTTAACACTTCACCATTTGGTACTTGGCGCTTTATTTTAATTGCAGCACTGAGCAGGATTAATCTGTCGAACATTTTTGTATCTTTTTTAACTATTTACAAAATTGAACGCAATTAACTGGAAGACTGACTAGAGTCTACTAAAAATAATTTTTGAATATTACAGTTCAGGGCCAGTGTATATTGGACGTTAAAATATGGCCCAGTATACTTCATTCGCTGGCCGTTAATCACTGATTCTACGTGTTCCGGTTAGGCTCTCTGCATGAAGCTGAATTTTCTCTCCCATATTGGGAATTAGAAATGGCTGCACATTCATTCCAAGGCACTACTGACGGATTATGGCTTTACCTACATGGAATAGATTTCCCCCTGCTAAGAACATGTTAAAATTTTACAAATTCTCAGGCAGAGTTATTATACTGTTACAAGCATGACGTGGTCATTGTGGGTTTTCTGTTCTTTGAAATACCATTGAGCCTCCCTCGGTGGCTCAGTGGTTGGGCTGGTTAGCGTGCTCAGCGGCTGGTTAGCGTGCTCACTTTCCACGGCGTAACCTCGTGTTCGATTCCTGATCGAGACAAATTATGCCTGTGCGCTTTCCTTACAAGTGTCCCAGTATCTATTAGTCTGTGACGATGAGAAAGCCCACCCTATGATTATGAAGACCGGTGTATACGGTGAAGGGATGTCTTTGAGCTTACCACACAAACCCCTTATCCCATGGCCGAAAGACTGGGTCACGGCTGGTCGGCAAAGGCCTGTAGCGGGCTGTCAACCAAAGAACAGGGACAGGAATTGCCCTTGCTACGTGGAAGTGAGAGGTCAATGAACTAACCACTATTTCACTGGGAGGAGCTGAATCAGTGACACACTAACTGAGATTTTGTTAATTAGAGAGTTGATTAAGTTCATGCAGAAACCATTTTATGTAATGATATAAAAATTCCTGGTCATGTAAGGCAAGAACAGTCTCATGTTCTGTTTAATCTGAATTTGGATTTTCTAATCGATGTTACAAAAAGTCACAGGATGTGAAATACAACACAAAAAAAATGTGATGTTTTACAGAACGTTTTTTGTAGTTTCATGTCGATCCACAGACTGTTTAAATTTTTTACAGACTGTTTAAACAGCTGAGTATAAAACATACGTAATTTATACAGAATAAGTTATTTCACAAAGCAGAAGAAAACACCATCGCGTTCCTCATTTCTTTTCTTCCTGAAGTTTTCCCAGCTTCAGGGGATGTCGATTTCGACTATGGGCACCCACTATGTCCCTCGTGGGGACACATTAATATTTCACATTGGACACACTTGCGGGCTCCTCGGTCTGTGGTTAGCAGAGTCACAAGGCCTTCCGCGGCAACACACATAAAAGAAATGGACAAATAACCATAGCCACAGCTGTACTCGAACCCGCGACCAGTCAGACCGAGGCGCTGAGGTCGCACACGCTCTAGCCTCCTGGGTGGTCCAGGCAGGTTCACCAACGCGTTTCTCATAATATTGTCAATGACTTCATCATAACGGATATGGTGGCTCAGGGTATTAACTGATGTCAGCAGTCTCGACAGTGGAAGGATTATCGACCCTAGCTACCTAGCTAGGTCGAATTCACCCGCTGCCTGGAGGAGAATTGTAGCGGCCCGCTGCTCTGATCAATAGTATTCCATGATTTCTCCGATCAATACTAGGCGAATGCCTAAGGAACGGGCCAGGAACCGCGTGCGATCTTTCCTTCCCCTTCATTGTCCAATTCTCACCCCATACTTCCACATAACACTTACATACCGTACACTATCACATATGTCTGGAGACCAGTCGGGAGCTTAGAACTCGCCTGGTTGGGGCGGTGTCCCGCTGAAGGTAGACACCTGGATGGGGAAAATCCCGCAAGTCGACGAATATGTTGGGGCCGAATATCACCATCCAGTGGGGGAAGAACACCTCATCTTCGCGTGATAAAAACGTCTAATTCTCTTACGGTACTAATCACCACAGCAGTTGAAAGACAAAACCAATCAATCAATTCTTTATTATTTTGGGTTTAGAAGCATGGATTTCCGTAGAGTGTAATTTTTCAATTTGGTCTCTTCTCTATCATTACCGGAACATGCGCATTTCCGAGACGCAAAGCGCTCTTGTAGACTCAGGAGAACATGTCGCTGTTCTGTCCTAATTTGCACCCCGTTTGCATCGTGCGTCTACGGTTCACGATATCGCTTCGCAGTTTTCGCCCAATATTTTCTTGTAAATACGCAATATATTATATTATAATACTACATGAATTTTCAAAAGTTTTTCCAACAAGAAAGCAGCACTTTCTTTCTCTGCTTTCATTCACGGTCTTACTAAAACTTCATTGCCGTTTATAAAGGTATGTGGGCCTTTTTTTAAGAAAATCAATTGAAGAAATCCTAAAAAAACAGCATTAGTACAAAATTGGGAAAATCCACTTAGTGCTGCTATATGGTAGTGTGAACATTCATGCTTCAGAGGATAATATCGACTCTGTTTCAAGTCTCAAATTTTTTTTTTCAAGTCTCAAAATTTCAAAATTCAAAATTTATTGCTTATTTATGCTTGAAAATAGATTTTATTACATGGGAGTTTTTGTTTTTTTTCTCCCTTTCAAAATTCAAAATTTAAGTAGTATATGACTTAGTGTATGGATCTCAGAATTTTGAAAATGTGCACACAATTCACGTTTCCCCGTAGCACGTCATACGCAGTTTTTAACTGTTTTTTTTTACGTAAAATAAATAAATAAATAAATAAATAAATAAATAAAGTCCATTAGTCCCCAAGAAAACGAGCGAAGAAAAATAGAAAAGAACAAAAGGTTATTTTATTGTACGTTATAGTTAATATACAGAAACGATTTGGTAAACTGTTTGTTAGAGGCTCACTTGTTTTCAATGAATGCAGGAATAACAACACATTATGCAAAATACATGTAATTTTATTTTTGCGAGTTCCTGATAAGTTCCTTTATATATATATATATATATATATATATATATATATATATATATATATATATATATATATGCAGTTATAAACAATAAAGACAATAATTGTCATCAAGTTTCTGTTGCCTTACATTCAGTGAATAAATTGCAAGTTACACAATATACGTTTGGAGACTCACGTTTTTCTTTATGACCGATTTTTCAGCCAAGAAACACAAAATAAGATTTTCTCACGCACTGAGCTAAATATCTTTCATGTCATTTTAAAATTAATTGTCGTGAATCATAACAAAATCTATGGAGAATTTGCAAGATCTACGCTGAAAAGTTTCCATTTTTAGTGTAAACTGCAACTGTAAAAACACACGATAGGTACGAGGATATATTGCATATATAGATATACCAAATAATATTTAGATAAACATATACTCCATATCAAAATTCTCTACACTCACCACACACGCAGAATTATCAAATGTGGCATTCAAAACACAAAAATGCAACGTAATGGAACTTTTTTGGGTACAGATATTTAAATAACAATAAAAATTGATACTAAAATGAAAATTTGATCTTTTACCGAATCACTGTCGACCAGTATCATTGAAAACAAAATGTTCGGGATTATTTTCTTCTAATATTTTGTTACGAAGATAGAGGCAAATAAAAGACTTTCAGAAAGCAAAGAAGGTGATTGGGATACTGGTCATAATGGTCATTTATTCACTTTGTTAAAAACCGAACAATTTCACTTATCCATGTGAACATTAACTTGGAGTGGTTTTATACAGAGCTGAAGGAGATACAAAAAACTTGCATACAGCAGGAAAATATGGTACACAAAAGTAAACGCATAGAGAGAATTAATTAACTTGCAAGAAGAATTAAGGCCTTGTGTCAAAATTAACTTGTAGTATCGGAAGAAATGTAATCCTAATCACCAACAACTAATAGAAGAAACAAAGGCCTTTCTGAGTCTTTTTCGTTGTTGTCTTTCTTGTGTCTGCAGTTGGACTGAGTATCGTTGATTTCATCATTACATTACTGCCTTCACGTGTGTTTACATAATAATGACAATAGGTATGTTGAAACGGTACCACTTGTTGCATCACAGAAAAAATAGTAACTTCTTCCGTGTATTAGATATAAATTTGGGAGATAATGGCATAGATGAGGGATGAATGGCTCTTGACACGAACTTCTCAAGCATTTTCCAGAAATAGTTATCTCACACTTTCCACTCACGTACGCTCGACACATGTACACGCAAACGGCTCTCACACTTACAGCGCACGCCACTAGTTGCATAGAAATGACCAGCGAGATCCGTGTACTGCAACGTAACTGTGTGCGCCGTAGACACAATACAGACATGTCTGGACAAGAGAAGTTTATGGCAGAGGTCCATAGTCTTGAAATGACGTGCGTACTAAGTAACCTGAAGATAGGAGGTGAAACCAGGATGAAAGGGTCAAAATGTCCAGACACTTTTGGCAAAATGATATTTTGCTATGGTGGTTAACCCGTTTATCTTTCTCCTGGAGATGTTAAAAGGTATCTCCGACAAATTTTAAATTCTACTTCTGTATCCACAAGTAAATTACCGTTTCTCTCTTTTCACCTTTTCCTACACTTTTAAGGTACACAAAGACTTCGCATTAGTTTCATATACCAAAGTTATTAGCTTTGTTACTTATACTATTTCCTGTCATGTGTTTTCATCTCATCAGTAAAACGAAGAAAGAACAATCCGTGGGTTCGAAGTTCATAAATCATTGAATGAAAGATTATTCATTGTCTTAGTTTTCTTTTCATTTTTGCTTACGTCCCATTTACATACCATTCATGAGTTAGACATTTTGCAACATCATATGAAAGTCAGCACACGCGGTACTTTGAAAATGAATTTTGGTTTTGATTATTACCTTGACAGTTTTTGTAATTAAGCTATTCTCCCCATCAGTCAACAAAGTATTGATGATGGAAAATACTCTGTAGCAGCAATCATGCCACGTATATCTAGCAAAAATTTACTATTGCTCAGAAATGTTTGCAAGTGATACACTCGGATTCGAGGTTGAATATACGAATAAAGAACTACTTTTCACTACGTTCACAAACTTCCTAAATTATTTTATTTCATTTTGTTTTACATTACACATATTTTTACATGAGTAACTTCCTCAAAACGTTAATCTTCATCTCTTTCTTTTAAAATTCTTTCATCAAACTCTGCCAACGTTTAAGGCTCACCTGAACTGACTTCCGAAGAAGAGGATTCTTTATCTGAAACTAATTATAGATTTTCAGTGATTGAAAAGAATAAGCCAGTCGGCCCGGTGGCCGAGATCGCTAAGGCAGTAGTGTCGTAGTGATCTCGGACCGAAGGGTCGCGGGTTCGAGTCCCGCCTCGGGCATTGTTGTATTTGTGTTCGTCCTTTCACCCCTTATCATCACCATATCGTTTCATCCACATAGTTACCATACCGTTAACAGCAATAGTGGTCGCTAATGACCTAAGATGTTGATGCGACCTTAAATAACCCATTAAAAAAAAGAATAAACCAATTTTCATTTTCTCGTTTTACTACGTACGTTCTAAAGAGAAAGTATTGTAGGGCTTGGGCAAGAATCGGCGAGTATTTTGACAAAAAAACTCGTATTGACGGTCACTAGTGCGAAACAGGAGGTAAATATTGTTCCTTAGTGAAGTTAATTACTTCCATTAACGCTGAATAATCTGAATTTACGTTTTGTGTGTTCTTGTTAACAAAACATTGTGGCGACAAAACGTCAGTGTCTGTATCTCCATCCGCCTGTGGTCAACGTTAGCGCCTAAATCGTTCAGCCAATTTTCTCCCAAATAGATATTCCCCAATCGATTTGAACTCGTGGCTTTGGGATTTTTAAACGGATATTTTGATTTTTGAGGGTACTTCACATGCTTCTTAATCAAATCTCTTCTTTAAAACCAGATTTTCAAATAATGTGAATTAATGTCTCATTTTTTTGAAAATTGCAAATTCATATATGTTCACTTTTTTAATCTGTTGACAAAGCATGAGTTAAACTTTCAAATTGGTGATATGGGGGTAATGTGAATGGCGCGCTAACATGAGAAACCGTCAGTTTGAATCCCAGCATTGAAATATTTTTACTTTCTTGCCCTTACGAAGGTACTACCAAGGAAGAGACATTTATGTAATCGTGCGCCGAAAAAGGCGAATTTTCGGCAAAAAAATTGACGGGCCTGGGTAACGAAAAAGTCGATAAATCCTGTTGCTAAATATAGAAAAAAATCTCTTACACATGGTGTAACCAGAATCCTTGTTTTGTGGGTCCTTGATACCGAAACATCGGTTGAGGACAAAACGTTTGTCTGCCTCTCTGTCCGTCTGTGGTCTATGATACTGCCTAACCTCTTCAGCCGATTGTCTCCAAAATTGATATCCCCTAATCGATCTGAATGAACTCGAGGCTTTGGGAATTTCTAACGAATGTTTTGATTTTTGAGGGTACTTTGCATAAAGACTCAAAGACATTTTGAAACTTTTCTCAAAAATGGCACCAAACTTTTGGATCCAACTTTGTATTCGAATAGCGTAAAGTATACCTAAGTAAATGGTGCAGATCTCGTGTTTAATGAAATTCCTAACATTTTGAAAATTACAAAAGTGCAATTTTCCGGGCGTCTTTCTACAACTATAATATGGAAGATAGATATTTTTCCTTAATAAAATCTATTCTTATGCAGTATTGTTCACGTAACTACATGAATAAATAAAGAAGTCATCTCCGTCAACTTTATATATTTATTTAGAGAGCCGTATTTCCATGGCTTTGCTGCCATCATCAGTCAACAAATATAAAGAAAATGAAATATAAATAAAATACCAAGTAAATACCAAAATAAAACAAAGCGGGAATTAATATAAATAAAAGTTACATTTAAAATTATAATATAGCAAACAAAATATGGAACACAAGGGGATATTAATATATATACCAGTAGCAAATGACATTACAGAATATAGAATGCAAAGGAGGGGGGTAATGCGATTAATGAATACATTTAAATTTCAATTTTTACAGACAAATAGCGAATAAAATTCCAAATGAAATGCAACGGGGTATTAATATAAATAATAGATAGCATTTCAAATTAAATTACAAATAAAGAAATACACATTAAAAGATAGCAAAATGTACGAAAAATGGGGGGGTGATAGTAATAACAATTAAAACCAATAGCTAATGATTTAAAAAGTGGAAAAATAATAAGTTGAGCCGCATTGCTTACCCTGCTGTTTTCGGCAAAAGTCGGAAGACTGTGCCCAGAAGGAGCATGACATGGGTTTTTATTGCTTGCTGGAACTCCGGCGAGGGTTAGGAGGTCTGTTTTGTGTCTTCTTGGAAATGTCTTAGGAGGCGCGGGGGTCAATTTGTGAGGTTGGGTGCGTAAAATTATTAGCAGAGGGAAATTAATTTGTTCGTTGAGGAGAGCTTCAGATTTCTGCTTGGTTTGAAATATGTGAAAGATTTCTAAAACGCTTCGGTTCCAGAATTTATTTTCTATTTCGAGAATTTTAATGTTTGAGTCAAGGTGGAAAGTGTGGCCTATGTTTATAAGATGTGTAACAAAGTGCGATCTGTTTGTATTCTGCTTCCATGCATGTAAATGTTCTTTAACTCCGGTATTGAAGCTTCTGCCATCTGGCCCATGTATTTAGCTCCGCAATTATGGCAGTGGAGTTCATAAACTCCTGACTTCGCCATGAGTGGGTTGGTGCTGCGAGGTGAGAGGTGTTTGGGGGATTTGTGTGTGGTAACGGAAGATTGCCTTTGTGGAGAACATGGGCTAACTTTTGTGATATTTTTTCAAAGAACGAAATAGAAACAAAGAATGAATGAGCGTAAGGTGCGTTGGAGTAAGAAGGAACCGAATGAATCAATCTAACATACTTCAAACAAAATACATGTAAATCAGTTAATTGGGTTTATCTTGTTAAAGAGTTAATTTAGGAAAAATCAAATGACCTTCCAAAAATATTCTTATCAAAGGGTCCTCCCACTCGCGTCGGCTACATGCATGGGTACTGGCTATCCAAGACGTCGGACTTCCCAGAGTCAATATAAAATTTCTAGGGACCATTGAAGATCCATGTGTATACTACGTGACGTTCTCATTTCTTCCACCGTAGGTTCCATTACATGTTCATGATTTTTCTCTCCTCTCGGTGTGAAAATTGCCTGCTGGATTCGTGAACTTCCTGTTACTACACACATCATTGTTAGTGCCATATGAGCACCAGTGTGCATTATTGCAAGATATAACTTTAATGGTGTATCCACATTCTTGGATATCATATTCATTCTTCATTACAATTTAATATGTGATTCTTCAAAATTTTGTGAAGTTGTAAATTTGGTTGTTCAAAGGAACCTGCTAAATCGAAAGTTTGAATGTTTTGGCTCCATTTAACCAAATCGGAGAACAGAACTGATTGGCTTCAGTGATAAAGTTATGGTATTCAATCGTGTAAAAAGAACATCGAAACAAAAAAACATTGAAAACCAACCAAAGATAATTATAACGTTTTCCTAAAATTGTAGGTACGATAATATCTACTGCGCACTTCGTCATATGCAATAGATACTACAATCTAAACAGGGGTTTCCCTTCAATTTCGTAACATTTTGTCATCCATGCCTTTCATCCGCTCTACTTAACGATTGTTGTTCACGTTTTGCCCTTTTTCCACAAGTCTTCGCAGAAAAGCCGGTTGCCACAAACGCGCCGCAAAGACTCAAGGGTATGAAGAAACCAGCGGCTCGGCGCGGTCTTCTTACCCAACAATCCCACACTTAACCACTGGGGGAGGTAATTCTCTCTCTTTCTCCAGGATACTCCCATCGCGCCTCCGATGGAAAGCATGAAAGAGATTAAATAAACAAACCCATTCAAACAGGAGCAGGGTCGTACTACTACTTGCTTGCTTTCGAAAGCCGCTGCTAACGCTGGGCGTACGCTCCCGCTGGCTCTTCCCAGGCAGGGGACCAGCGGGAGACCACCCCGAAGAGCGTGCGTTTCTCTTGTTGCTACAGCGGCTCTCTGCTTTTCACAACTCCCAAACAGCCCGTGGCAGTCCCTATCGACGAAGGGGCCGGGCCGGCTCGTCGCTGCTATTGTACGCAGTACAAGCAGGACAAACTGAGGAGCGGATGCTTGCGTAAAGAAGCTGTCATAACCGATTCCAGTGGCGTTCCTTCGGATAATTATCGAAAGGAACTCGAAGAATGTAATCGCAATCGCTTCTCGGTACTCGTTATCCTCCGAGCAATGGATCTCTATCCGTTGGTGGTGGCCAGTGCTTACTCCAAGGGTATCTTGATTTGAGATGAGATGAAGGCGCGTTTATGGAAATGTGTGTATGCAAAAAATTCAAATAAAGACCTGAGTTTTGTTTAGATACTTTCTGGACAGAGTTGCGCAGCTTCTCTCCACACGAAAAGCAAAGGTTTCCACACTCTTCTCCTGATACCATCGTGTAGAATTGTTTATATTTCTTTCATAATGCATTTCATTCTTTAATTTAAAATAATGGGTAAAAACTGAAATTGTCTTCTTTAGTGAGGGCTACACGCTAGGACAAAATGTGTCTGCCGCAACTCTGTACCATTAGTAATGATGGCAAGGGCGCGTGGTTTTCTTCCAGAAACTTGTATTTTTATTTCGAATCATCGGTAAATTGATACCAAAAAATTGTTTTGAAATGGCGATCTGAAAAGAATCTTATTATTTGATCTATTAATAATTTTTAAATTTAATATTAATTCTCATGGTATACAACTTCAGAATAATAAAAAAATATGATTATTAGTTTGGTTCAGGGTCTAGAGACTTGTGTTCGATCCAGATTGAAACTAGAGGCTTTGGTGACGATTATTGCTCGTATTCAGAAAAGGGCTGCCGAGTCCTGGCCGCTCACCTCCGGCGGTCCGACATCCAATTGTCGACTTCATGTCCGGAAGTCTTCAAAGTATTGGGAGAGAATTCTTAATGTATTGTTCTGTAAAGAATTGTAGACCGGGGAGAGAACAGTCTTCCCGCAGGCGAACTGATAATGCATTTATTCAAATTTTTACAAAGGGGCGGCGAGTTTTAATGAGTTAATATCAATTGCTATATTGAATTATAATTTTTACCGATATAAAATATTTCAAAAATGTATAAACGTTCTGAATTTTAATAAACGAAATAAACAATTAAAATGCGTAAAAATGACCGAGTACGTCTCAATTGCCTCAATTCGCAAATTTTTTGTTGAACAATGTGAAGGACATTTAAACGAATAATACAGGTCTCATGTTCATTGAAAACCCTGATTTTTCGAAAATTGCAAAAGTTCAAAATGTTTTAATTGTCTTCCGACAACTATAATTCTAAAGATAGAGATTTCTTACCTTAATGAAATCTGTTCCTTAAAGATAGATTTTGAAAGAAGACCACGTTCAAATTTTCGAAAATTTGAGTACTTTTTGCGTGAAAATACGGGCGAGAAAGCGCCAGCTATTTTTGCACCACTAGTTTGAATCTACGAACAACCTTATCCATCAGTTTAATCCAAATTGCTATCATAACCAGCGTAAAGTAAAACTCCTATGGCTCCCTAGACCATGAAACCAGAAGCATCTCTGAAGTGTCATACCGCAGTATTTGGAAGATTTGTTCCGGCCGCGACTCTACTACCTGAAGTGCCTGCCATTTGTGATTAGGGAAGTGCAGTGGTGAATCGAGAATTTTCTCATGAGACGAAGTCTAAAGCATAAGGTCAATTCACATGAAATATACAATAAATTATATGCGCCGACTTGCGATGGCAAAGCAGAGCAAGATCTATTGGTTCGGTTCGCTCGTTGATGCGGCCTTCCGTCAGTTCCATGTGAGATTTCATCACTCGCGGGCTGCAATAGTGGCACAACTCAAAAAATACGGATTTTGAGTTAATGGACTCCCTAGTAGCATTACATCTCTAGAAGGTATTGCAGACTGGTCTACTTCCCAGCAGCAACAGCAGCGCATCTTTCGGTACAGTATTCCACCAACAAATGGGCGAAGTATGTAGGCAAAAATGATGCATTTCAATACAAGGTAAAACTTCAAACTTATTTATCTACTTTTTTAAAATTGTGCCACTATTGCAACCCACATATTACATCATGCGCCAGCTCCAGCTACTTTTCCCATGCTCGGACGCGACCTGGCAGTTGTTGGCGTATGACACCGTCCACGTTTTTTGAAGCGTTGACATGATAGAGACGCTTGTAGAAATCAGTGCAAGAGAAGACGCCATCTTCTCTTGAACGCAAAACTTCATTAGTACATGGTCTCCACTTCTGTCTGCAGGAACGCTGCGAGATATGGCAGATGAACATACAGAGGAGGGAAGATGATTTGTTCCTCCTCAATGCAATTTGGAATTGATATCGCTTCGTTCAAAAGCGCGCGTTGTTTAAAGTCTACCAAAGAAAATATCCTCTTGGGTTTCAACTACAAAATTATATATGTCACTCAGATATCATAGTAAATATTTGGTAATTACATTCAGAAAAAGGAAACATGTGAGGAGGAGTTTTGTCCCTTCCTTCCTCAGAGAAACCGCCAAGTGAGATTCATCACTGAGGATGATGCGACACCATTCGTCAGCAGTCTATGCCTCCTGGTTACGACACTTCTCCCAACGTGGCCATTTGCACTATGATGTTAACGGCAGCGGGCTCTTAGGACGCCGAATTCGTGTTTCTGTTGATGTCAGCCACCTGGAAATGAGTGAGAACGAAACGAATCGTGTGGATGAGTCGTCTTTTGTGATGATGGAACACGCAGATATGGAGTTATGTGATGATTATTATTGTGTTGATTCTGACTTCAAAGCTGCTAATTTGCTAATTTGCAAATTTTACTATTTATTTCTAAATATTTTTTTAAATAATAATAATAATAATAATAATAATAATAATAATAATAATAATAATTCGTATTATAATATTAGTATTAGTATATTAATATTATTATTATTGTAAATAATGATGTTTTGACTGTTAAAGAATGAACTGCCCCAGCCAGTAGTCTAACCAGGATCTCTCGGTATGCGCTGAGTTAAGTTAGCAGTCAAAACATAATTTGCATTCAGAACATCATTTATCACTCAAATCATCATTTGTAACAATTATATCATACTAAATAAGTATGTGGTCATTATGGTGCTGTTTTACATGATCAACCAGAATAAACTTCATGTGTGTGGATGCATTGATCTGTGAGGATCACTACGATAGTCAGTGCCTGTGGGTACTTATCCGGAAATTGCATGAAAGGGCTTCTAAAAACCTAGGATACAATATTGAGGTTCTTCATACCATTGACTTAATCGCTATACGCTTGGCGACAATATTGCTAAAATAAAATTCCCTGTAAAGTTTGCCTCGACTTACAGATCGTTGCTCACCTAATCCCAACTCGCACACTTATTGATGGTATGGACATTTACGAAATGACATTCTTATTGGAACAATGATTCTAGGAGCTTAGCTTTTTTGACAGTCAGTATACAGAATACACGTATTATACTATGCTCATACTCTTAAAAAATACTGAGTTCACCATTTCTTATAACATCTAGGGGGTTTTATTTGAATTTTATTTAATCTATATGGACATAGACAATTACTTATTTTATATGGATTTTGCTTCCGCTATGTTTTTTGCGGCTAGGTCCGTTATTTTCTCGTTCAATTGCCATTTTTATAACCCTCTTTCCCAAGTTCTGTAATTTAAGAAGCGTTAATTGAGGCAAAACGTAGAGGAATATAATCTACTACCTGCGTTCTGCATATTATATCCATACAACAGTACAATAACATGTACGAATGGTGATATTATTAAAATAGAACCATATGAAGAATAATAGATAGAATATAGAACCATAATAGATGATTTAATTATAATAAATTCTGATTTAATGATCGGTCACCTTTGGATCACATTCACAGATTTATGTCTCATTTCATTCTTAATATTTCTTATATAATAAAAATTCTCCGAATTCCACAAAACGTGAGGGCTCCTTCTCATTAGTGATCGTTGAAGGGCTACGTGCGCATTCAGGAAAAGGGCGGTAGAGCATTCTCTGGATTCGCCTGACTCTACCTGACGCGCGGTTTTCTCATTCCGCAACAAAGCATGTGCACATCTGAAAGCAGAGCTCTGTTTCACGCTCGAGTGAGAAGAGACGTATCATTTAGCTTTAGGGCGCAATCTTCTGGCTTCAATACTTTCTAAGTATTAAGTGCTCCTTCCTGGGTCTCTTACTGTATTGCATGAAATTGATGTGGGTTCTTCAATTCATGCAGGCTGAATCCTTACAATTCAGGAAGATAGACCAGAATGCTCTGTGTTCGTTTATACAAACATCACATACAAGATAGACCATCATAAAAACAGAAAATTTGTATCTGCGGATCTTTCGGCAATTAACGTCCAACTGTGCCACCTCAAGAGATACACTTCCTGGAGCAGGTTTGCAGGAGAGTTTCTGGAGCTTTGTTTCAGATAGGGATGGTTGTTCGAAGTCTACAAAATAAAAACACAGCAATTTCTGCCTTCGTTAATAAGTTCAAAATGTATTATCTGACTGTTCGTATGGCCTCGGAATTTTTCGTTCGTGTGGCATTGATTGTTACCTTGAGAATAGGTCAACAGCCACACAGTAAACTGGAACAATGAACAAACTGAGTGCTTAATTTATAAAATTTTACGCCCTGGAACGCGCCCCAAATTAATTATTAATTTAATAGAAATAGTGATATATTTATATTTGCTTAATTTGCAATTTCTCTTCTGTCGGTTTTCTTAAAATATTAGGGACTTTTCTGCATACGAATGAAAACTTTTCTCAGAAAAAAACGAAGCCTTTTCAGGCTTTCAACGTGGATTTAGAAATTCAAAATCTATGAAAAAGGGCATTTTTTCTTTTTTAAGATATTGCTTCATCAATATCAATGGGTCAAAATAAAGCACCTATTGGTGTACATTTAGATTCTTCTGGCGCTTTTGTGCGTTGTTCTTTCAAAATTACCCTCATAGAATTCGTGGTATTGCCTTAGATTGAATATCTTCGTACCTTATACATAGATCGCAAAGAGATAGCATAGAAATACTATACTTGCCTGAAAGATCATTATTTACTTCTTTCCGATTTTTTACCAATTGAGCATGGGGTTCCGCAGGGTTAGATCTTAGGCCCTATTTTTCTTTTATACATGAACAATATGTCCCCGTCCTTTAGAAACGGATTTTGCTGATGACACGAATGCTCTTCGCAAAAAGAAAGAATAATTAGTACGATATATTTTGAAATTGATTTCGTAAAAACAAATTAATAGTAAATCAAGAGAAAAGCGATCAACGCAACTTTACATTTCAAAGACGTAATCGTATGAGCCATTGAAAATGAACAATACACAAATTTCAATGATTATTAATTGGTTGCTGAAAATCTTTATACTTTACAAGTTCTGTACCGGGGTACTGAAGATGGTGGCAGAGACATCGAAAGCTGCTCTTGAAATAGATAATAATGTTGCCCAAGACAACGCCTTTTACTTTTTATTTGGAATGCCGACGACAACAAACAATTAACTAATATTAATTGAATAGTTGAGACTACCTATTTTTATACGTTTGTATGTTAAGCAAGGATGCACCACTTCGTCAAATTGTTTTTGAAATGTCCAGGAAGATGCCTATTTCATGAAGTTTGTTTTGATACGTAAGTGTGTGTGTACCGTGATACTTAATAATTGATGAGATGTTGAAACTAGTGGTGAAGCCTATCTGGTACTTTGGAATTCTTTGAGTAATGTTAAGATGGAAATTCAGCTTTTTCAGTTATTTTTCTAAGATTTTTGACAGTGACAAAGAGGAGTATTGATATCGGTTCTTTCGAGACTCTTCAATGGATTGTGAATGGCTATGTTATTTGCATTTTTCCGTATTATGGAGAAATGGTCAGTTATAATTTTTGAATGGTATATGTTGGTGATATAATACGTTATTGACCGATTGGCTAAGTTTTCTAAAATTACGTTAATTACTTTTTCAGTTCCAGGGATTTATAATAGTAAGTTTTTAATTAAATTGATAACTTCATTTGGGGAGATGTTCATTTTAGGTGGCACATTATATTTCGGGGCTGCTGGTATTTGAAACATATTTGATTCCAAGGGGAATTGGGCTGGTATTGGGAGCAAATGATAGAGCAATGTCGTCTGCTATTGCTTCAGGCTTCTCGTAAGGTGCGAATTTCTGCCCAGTTGGGGTTGTCATTGGTAATATTGCTTTTTACTTACGCCATACTTCGGAGGTAGTAAACAAAACGTACCATAATCATGCGGTGGAAATCGGAACTTTTTGACAGAAAACTCTTATTGTTGGGTCCTAGTAACTAAAAGGTGGATAAATTCTGTTCTTATGTGTAGTAAATTACTTCCTCGTTCTTCAGTCAGATTCCACGTTTTGTGGATCCTTGACAACAAAAATAGATTAATCGGCAAAATATCTGTCCGTGCTTTTGTCTCATCACCCGTCTATCTGTTCGTCCGCCTGCCCGTCTGTCCGTCTATCTTTCCGTCCATCCGTTTATGGTCTACACTAGCACCTAACCCGTTTAGACAAATTTCTACAAAGTTGATATTCTCCAATATCTTTGAACGAGCTAAAAGCCCTGCACGTTTAAAACGGATATTTTAATTTTTGATGTACTTTACATGAAGCCTCAACAACAAATTAAATTTTTCTCAAAAATTGGTCTAACCTTTTAGATTAAACCTTGTTTTGAGATAGCGTAGATAACGCCTCAAAATGGCTCATGTGTCTTTTTCGTTGAAATCATTCTATTTTCATTGAAATCATTCAATTCTCGAGAATCGCAAAAGGTCAAGTGGTTTTCGGCGTCATGCTACAACTACAAGTGTTTTTTTCTTTAAAGCAATACGTAGTTGAAAGACAAATATGGAAATAAGGTCATGTACAATTTTTCAAAAACATGAGTACTGTTCGTTTAATTTTGCGTGAAATATAGATCATTTTTAAACAATTTTTGCTCAAAAAACGGCTGCAATTTTTCCTTTTTTTCGTATGTAGCAAAGAACATAAAAATGACTGGTAAAGCTCCCGTTTTCTGCGAATTCTCTCTATTTTCGAAAATTACTAAAAATTACCCTTTCAAGTGTAGTCTGTAATTGTCAATAAATAAAGAAAACTGATAATAGAGACAGAAAAATAAAAGCTGTTCTGAACCCTTCCTTGTTTTCTCGCCGTCTGCCCGCTCATTTCTATTCTTTATCCTAGCGTTAGTCCCGCGAAGCAGCAGGGTTCGCATTGCCTTCCGGTCGGCGTACTCCGGGTGTGACGGGGAGGATTAGATCCGAAAGTACTCCCCCAATGCGCTTCAGTCCGGTTTCGGGGATATGTTGGGATGCTGATGACGATGATGGGAAAGAAATATTACTCGCGGTTCGTAGGGATGTTTAGAACGCTATCCCGGCATTCGCCAGGAAGTGATAAAGGAAACTACGAATGCTACGATCAAAAAGCATATGATTTCAATTTCGGCTGGCTCCACGAACTCTCGGATCAAACCCGCGAATAGCTGCTCTGTTTGGTAGTTTTGCTTGGTTTCTCCGATCAACATCAGGCGAATGCTGGTGCAGTACCCTAACAAATGGGCCACAGATCGCGATCTTTCCTTCCTCTTCCTTGTCCTAACCTCACCCCTTACTTACACACATCTACTATTTTCGTACCCTACTCTGCTACACATATCAGGATATCAGTCAGGAGCTTAGAAGTTGTCCCTGCTGGAACGGAGCCCCGCTGGTGGAGGATACCTGGTTGAGAAAAAACAACAACCAGCAAGTCGACGTGAAGGTCGGCGCTGAATCTCGAGCGCATCCAGCGGGGGAAGGTTCCGCGATGAAAACATGTATTATTCTTATTACGGAACTAATGACCTTAGAGGATGACGCGGAAAGAAACGTCAACCAATCAATCAATTGATTGATTGATTGATTTTTGCGTGTTTCCGGGCGCGTCAACTGCTTTGGTCTTTAGTCCCGTTAGTGTAGTGCATGTTTTCTCGGGAGATGGCGGTGACCTTGGCCCACTACATGACGAGATCCGGCGCCGACCTACCGTCGGCTACTGGGGTTTCCCCCTAACCAAGACTCTCCCACCAGCGGGGCACCGCCCCAGCCGGGACAAACTCTAAGCTCCAGACCGGTCTCCCAGAATATGTGGTAGTGTAGTGCATGTAAGTAAGTGTGTGTGTAAAGGGAGAGGATAGGACAAGGAAGAGGAAGGACAGATCGCGCACGGTCCGTGACCCGTTTGATAGGGTACTGCTCAAGCATTCGCCTGGTGTTGATCGGAGAAACCACGGAAAACTACCGATCAGAGCAGCCGGCCATTAAAATTCTCCTCCAAACAACGACTGAATTCGACCTAGCTGTAAAGCTAGTGTCGAAAATCCTGCCGCCGTCAGGACTCGAACCTAGGACCTCCCGGTCAGAGGCGCTGCAGTGACATCAGTTGATGCACTGAGCTATCGCTCCCGGTCCCAATCAATCAATCAATCAAATCTGCGATATCCCAAGGCTTTAAGGCGTTGCCTTTCCACTCGTTTGTACCAGTGTTGGTTATCATTTGCGCTCATCTCTAGCACTTCTACCTCGCCTAACATTCCGCTTCGGCATGAGACTTGCATCCATCTGTTTCCCCTTTGGCCATCTATGTACGAAAACGACTTTCACTTTCCCAGACCATTTTTAAATCAACAAACAATTTATTGAGTAATTGATTTGTCATTGTTTAACCATTCGACGTTTTCACATGTTTGTTGATGAACTCAAAATACAGAGCACAACATTGACAGACACCGACAAGCCAATATAACAGTTTAGTATCTACATGGGAATCTCAATCTAGCACCTCGAAAACTGTTCCTGCCCATTCACTGTTTCCTGTGTTTTTGCCTCCATCACGAACACAGCTCGAAAAATGGGTCATACTAATAAAAAGGATGTATAGGTAGTAATAAAAGCAGAGGCGGCTAGTAATGTGTAGTAATTGCATGGTATGCGTGGTTGCTCGCTTGCATCACAGCAAGGAGGTGGCGGAGTTGAGTGCTGGTCACGGCCACACAAGCACTTACTTTTCCCATTCATCTTCTCTCCCCCGACGATGGCGGTCAATTAGCCTTCAGATTTGTCTCGGTTGAGTTTCTTTCTAGCCATTATGTTTTATTTTATGATAGTTTTATTATAAGTATTAGATTTCGGATGTGTAATATCTTTATCATGTTTATCTATTGATATTAATAACTATTACATACCTTATATTAACATACCATTGCATTAAAATATTTTGGAGTCTTATCCTTTAACGCTACCCCTTTCACGAACTGACGAATTGGCATCCGACACGCAAAATCAGTGATCAAAAGTCAAGAACGAGAATGGGAACTCGCGGTTACGAGGGCATTCTATTTCGGATTTAAATGTCCGTGGTTGTTTTCGTGGTTTGCGTCAGTTTTTGTTGTGTGTAGAAACCTACAAAATGCAAAAGGATTCTTCCAAATCAATTGTTCAATATACCTCCCCTCGATTGTAAAACATTTTCTTAAATAAATTGTCTAGAGTTAGTTTTCTGCCTTTTTATTTTCTCGTCTAACTACTTACTTACGTTTTACTACTTAGTAAAGAAAAAGTATTGTAAACATGTAGGGGATATCATCGATTTTTCGACAGAAAAACCCTTATAGCCGACACTAGTATCAAAAAAGAGGATGAATGTTGTCCCTATTGTTGTTGTATGTTGTATATTACGTTACTTCCTCAAAAACGTGTATTCAGAAACCAAGTTTTGTGAGACCTTGGCTGCGAAAAAGACTGAGAGCAAAACGTGTCCGTCCGTCAATCTGTGGTCAATGTTAGAGCCAAAATCGTTCGGACAATTTTCCAAAATTTTAGGATACTTCAAATGAACATTGTGAAAGTTTTCTCCAAAATGGCTCCAATTTTTTTTATTAAACTTTGTCCTTAATATATCATTAAAGAACATTTAAAGTGACGCAAATCTCATTTCCGTTAAAATATCAGATTTTTCGAAAACAGCAATATTTCAAATTTATTTCAGCGTTTTCCTATAACTACAACATTGAAGGTAGAGAATTTTTCTTTCATGATATTATTGTTTAAAGACATCTTAAAATAAGGTCATATACAATATTTTGAGAACATAAGTAACTTTCGACTAATTTTGTGAGATATATAGGCAAGTTTTAAACAATTATTTTTTAAAAAACGGCTCCAAATTTTTTCTTTAATTTTTTTCCTTGTATGTCCATAGAAAGGTAAAAAACGGAACTTCTAATTTTTGGAGAACTGTATGTATTTTCGAAAGTTACAAAACATTAATATAATTTTTTTAAAAAAAAGACTTGATTTGCCTGTAATAGGTAATGTACTTCAGCATCCGGGTCAATGACCGCCATCGCGATCAGGTTTTTGTCCAAGTTTTCTGATCCATTGAGCAAATACTGAGATGTCCCCTCGTTTTGCTTCAGGAGGTAAATGTAGCTTCACTATGCGCACGGTTTTTTGAGGTATTCTTTTGCTTGTACTGGTAGCAGTAGAGCTGATGGTGAGTTACTATATTGTTAGCAATACAGAAAAATCAAATCTGAAGGTCGTTTATCGTTGCAAATAGTTTTCCTATAACTCGGGAACGAAAATGTCGAGTTTTTCAAAAGTTGATAATCTCCCGCTTTTCTATATTTTATTATTATTATTATTATTATTATTATTATTATTATTATTATTATTATTATTATTATTATTATCATCATTATTATTATTGTTATAACTTTCAACTTTTTATCGTTAAAATGTTGGAATCGGATTCTGGAACTCAAGGAAACGTGCACAGATATTCTTCTCCGCCATGCGTCATATACAGTTTTTACTGTTTTTGACCAAATAAATCAAATAAGTCAAATACAAGTTCTTGACATTATAAGTTGAATACAAAATGTCGATAACAGGGTTATAAGAAAAAAAAAAAAACACTTGGTTGTATATAAAATAAAAATTTACCCAAAAAAACCACCCACATTAACACAAAAGTCACAAACTGAAACATAGTCAAGAGAAAACAAAGGAATACACCAAATTACGAGACATGTCTACAGATTGACCTCCACAGCCGGAATCAGGTATCACAATGAGGAATCAGTGGAAAAAATGGCCGATTCTTGGCGCACGATTAGTCGATTACTATACTCCTCTTACGAAGCGCTATAAGCCGAGAAAGTAAAAATATGGAACACATGTTATGCCTCCTGCGATATAATTTTTTTTGACTCGTTGTCCGATAAGCAATTCTTAAAATAATAGTTTGAATATTTATAATTTCGCTGAAGTGTCTACTGGTTTAGCAGAATTACATTTAGCCTACCCCAAAAGTTTGGCAAAATACCTTTATATTATTGCTATGATTTTATGACTTTTATCTATTGAAATCACTTTATTCTACATCTGGTGTTGTTTAGTAGGTTTTATTTTGCCTTTTTTGCCTATTTTAGCTTCTGATGCCTATTTTTGCCTTATTTGTGCCTTTTTCTGATTTATTTGTGATGCCTTGTTCTGCCTTTTTCTTCATTATTCCCTTTTTCCCTCCTGACACCAATGCTATCATGCTGGAAACATACCTGCAAGTCTGGATAACATGAAGGCACGGTTGTGTAATGTCTTTCTCTGGATGCGGATGTGTCAGGTTGTGTAAAAAATCTAAAACGGAAAGGATGATGATGATACCAGTGAAGATTTTTGATATTTTTCGTTGATGCTTACAGACTTGTTCGCTCACGAGAAATCTCAGCCTATGTGTGTATGGCTCTGTTCCCGTTTGAGGACAGGGCTATCTGTGCATAATATAGCCTTCTCAGATCCTTCTTGTTCCCTCTTTTTTATGACGATTATACAAGTGCGAGCAACGAAATGTATAATTCCATTTTCATTGACACAATTTCAAGTTTCAAAAGGGAGTCCACAAAAGCATTTCGTGGAGGAATGGTCGCGAGTAAAATAAATTCGTAGTCGTCATACCGGATGGTCATGTGCAATCAAGATTACAAAGAAAAGGTAGTTTCCTTCCACTGAGTGCTAATGTAAATTTTAGAGTTAGAATAAAATGTGAATCATTTTAATTAATAACGATTTACACTAATTACTTTTAAATTGTGATTTTTAATGTATCCTGTGTTGTTACCCTCACTTTAGCCAGAATAAATGCCTTTTTTGCACACCTATTTGGGTAAAATAAATGCCTTTTGCCTACCTATTGTAGGTAAACATGAATGAATTTCCGGACTCTACTGGTTAGTATCAACGGTTTTCGGTATCAAAGCGTTGTAACCACTTTTGACTTTATTGCTGGGGTCATCATTCAGAACCGGTGTGCTATTGCGTCGCAAGTCGTTAAGTCAAGTATCCTAAGAAGGTCATCTGGGAAGGCTTCTATACGACTGAAACTATTGAAACGCACCGCGTTTCCACCCAAAGAAACGGCGAGACATCAAGCAAGAACACGGCAGAACGGTTGCAAGAGGGCGCTCGCTAGCCACGAAAAACGGTTACGAGCGGCGAAGGGTGGTCGGTTGGCCCGGAGCGTGGGAACGACGCCGCGAGGAGAGTGTCTGGCTGGCCGCCGGCGAGGAAGGACGTATCTGGAGCTGCTCCGCGAGCGAAAAGCAAAATAGTATCGCGAACGAACGAGTGCAGAAAGATTAATTGACGGACAATTTGTGCTTGATAACCATCAATAGTCGATCGGACATATTGCCAAAGTGATAGCTGCTATCTGGAGTAACACAGATCAGGAAGATTACGCCAGTGCGAGGCAACCCGAGAGTCCCCGAAGCCGCCGACGCTCGTAGAGGAAGAAGTAAACGGTAAATATTTCTTCGATCGATAAGATCGAGAGACTAACAGTGATTCTGGGTTATATGAAAGAAAAGGGTAAAGACCACCATAGATATTGTATCATTAGTGATTTGTATAGAATTAATAAATAGTTCAGTTTATTTTGTTCACGGAACAGTGGTGTTTGATTAATAACCCCGAGCCCATTCACGAGAAAGAACACCTGTCCCTTACAAATAAATTTACTGAGAACAAGCCGGCCTACCCGGTACGTCACACTATGATAAATCATCAGGGGACAGAGACTAATCAGGAACTCAGACGTATCACCACAGGAATAGCTGTTCATGGCTTCCACCTCACTACCTGCAAAACAATTAAATTTCATGTACCAGAACCCAACTGTAGGTGTAACATATGTGACTTGCATTGTGATAGGTACCACATAGCGAAGTCCAAGAATGTAACAAAATAGATGATCATCTCAACAGTAAAGAACGTGCTTTAATCGGCATCGCGTTTAAGTAAATAATTTGACGCTGTAACAATACACACAGTGCGCGTTCAATGAAATAAAATTGAGTAACCAGGAAAACCAACCTAGTGTTTCTGAATCGAAGTTAAGTTTCGGTTACAAGGTTAAGTTTGGGTTGAAAGACGAACAAATACAGAAACAACGTAAATACTAAACAGTTGTTTCAAAATTGTAGAAATATAATTTTATTATGTACGCCCGTTTGAATCTGCTGATGCCGGGGTTCTAAAAGCTACCTAAGACAACAATCGTACTCGTAAAGTGCACAGTGCACAGTGCACGTGAAGTAAACAAAGAAGTAATAGCTTGTGCACCCTCGAACGTTGAAGCACTATCGATCTTCTGCGCATGCGCTGTTTAAGTTTCTCATCACTTTTGAGCATCTGCGAACGCGCAGAAAATCTATTGGTGGCCCGCTAAGGCGGGTCTAAACTCGCTAGTATCTCTTTGGATAAAGTCAGATTTAAAACTGTGTGCATATCATTTGCAGCTCCCAATGATGCAACTTTCTGAATCGACTGTAAATGCTTTTTGCTTGGTTTTAATTTCTTTTGAGCCTCTCCTATTCTTAGGTGCATAATTCGCATGCAGAAATCACGACATTATGTGTTTTATGAACTTTGTATTTTGGCAGTGTACACATTCTTTACCAAATATTTGTACTCGATCCTTATCAAATGAACTATGGAATATAAGTTTTCGTATCCGAGTTAATCGCGTACCCCAATGACCACGGATACTCACAAGCCTATTTACAAAATAAGATTTGTAAACATGTAGAATGTTCCTGTTTTTTGCATAGAATATGCAAATACATATTGTTAATAAAAATTGTACAAAAATAGAATTTCTTTCGTGTATTGAATTTACCATAACACTATTTTTGTAAGAGATAGCTCGGGCCCCTACAATGGTTAATTTTACAACAAAATCTTAGAGGAACTTTTCTAGGGAATTTTACCTACTTTAATTTTGTATATAACATAATTTCTGTGGGATTAATAGCTATAGAGATTATGCAAAAATGAACAAGCACTTTCAATCGGTCGCCTCCCCTCCCCACCCCCCGTTCTAATACGACCATGTCTGCGCAAGACTCGAACCTGGAGCCTCCTCGGCGAAGACAGCGGCTGCCGCAACCGTCTGCGCCACGGACCCGGCCGACGGCGATTATTATTGTTGTTGTTATTATTATTTGTTATTATTATTATTGTTATTATTATTATTATCATTGTTGTTGTTGTAACTCATATCTCGTGAATTGTGCGATCTGCTCAGGATCCCATAAGCGCCTTCCCTTTGTCCTTTGGACGGGCGGCGGACGCTTTCTTGCGCAGAGTGGCGGCACCCGGAAGCCCCAGCGGCCCACACGTCGCGCGGCGGCCAGATTGAGGGCTGCCCCTTAACCACCATAATGTTTGGTTGCAGCGCACTAGAGCGCCGATGATGGATTTCCGTGTTTCAACTGTCAGCATAACACGTCGTAAACCAGTTCGCGGCGGTAAAGTTGTGCGGGAAATTACGCTCTTCGCTCTTTAGGGTGGGGCTGGCAATATCCTACTACAAACGTTGGAGAGTTCGAATTTTTTAAAGTAAGTACACTCATTTTACTTTCTACTCTGTAAAGCAAATTTTAAATTGAGATAATCATCATTACTCAATTGATGAGTATTATGTCAATGTCCGCAAATTGTTACTTAGAAAATGAAGAAATTATAGATATTCGAGATGTAGCTGAGATAAGCGTTCTACACTAAGAACGTTCAACGTAAATCAGGGTATAAAACAAAACAGAAAAATATTAAGCTATGTCGGAATAAAAGGTCGGTAATATATATCGAAATGACACCTGGAGAGCCTCAAGGAAGTCTGCTGCGTCTTTTCTCACTACAAATTCCATAGTTCCGTGAATTCAACATCTGCAAGGAAGAGGGCTAGGGCTCTTTTGCCGCTCGTTATTGGTCGACCCAAAAAGACGTGTAGTGCACTTCAAATATATTCCAGGCTAATATAATATTACAATACATAAAGAAATAAGTAGTACAGGCTTCAACTGGAATTGTCACGCCAAATATTTACAATGACCAAAAAGGATTGCTTATTTAATTAATATATGTGACTTATCGAAACATTTTAATGGTAAGTTCCAAGACATCAACCACCGAATGGGCCAAACTAGCTCTTAAATATCGACCAAAAATATTTAACCAGCATTAAATTCAAGCATGAATTTTTCTAATCCCCTTTCATCGCCGAATTGTTTAAATATTTCTTTACGATTTTTCACCTAAGAAAAAATATACTTATGATCAATTTCTCTAATTTTATTATCTGTTAATGATTTCTCTTACATCTCCAAGAATCAAGGCCAAGTCCAAAGCAATTTTGAACTTGATCGTTTCCGGTTTTCGGACAACAGTCCGAGCGCGAATTGGAGACCTTAACTGGCAATGAGCTCGGCGGCCGTGGGTTCGAATGACCGGGGGCGAAATGTCACTCAGTGTGGGCAGAGGCCGAATGGATGGGGGAGGGGGGAGCTGTGTCGGATGAGCGGAGCGTGATGCATCTGACGGCTCCGAGCCCGCGGCAGCAGGTCACGGGCGCAGGGGCGGCGAGCCCCCTCGCCTGCAGCGCGTGAGTCACCGACACAGGAGCAGACGTGCGGCCCCCGCAACGGACTGACGGGCACGAATTGTGTTTGCTCTTTACATCGCCCCCGAGCGCCTGCTAACTGGCACTAATGTGCGTCGTGTACGCGGCGAGTTTAAATAGCTACTTTTTCATTTCATGAGTGCGTGTGGCTTGAGGTAAGTGTGGTTAGAACAGTAGTAAAAATCTTGACGGAACAGCTGAACATTCCCAACCTTGAAACGAACTGTCCATTACGATTCGAAAACAATTATTCGATTCAAAAGAATATATAATTCTATTTGTTGCTATTTAGTAGCGTATTCAATTTATTTGACAAGTACAATAAAACCGAGACTGTTAAAAGACTTTTACAGACATAAAAGGTTCATTTGATATTTTAACAAATTTCTAAAAAAACAACCATTTGTTCAGAGCATTCGATTCAGTGTGTCCTAAATAAAATATACATTAAAAGATTCGCTCCAGCCAGAATTCGGAGCCGAACTCTGGATAGTGATTTCATGTCGAGATTTTCCTGTTGACTGGACTGCATTCCTTCACAGATTTTAATATTGAACAAGTTACACCAAGGATGATGATGATGATGATGTACTGTAATATTGTATGTCGTACTAATCAGTCATGTCAAGTAATAAATATTTTTTGCGCGTATAAAATAATTAGAAATAAGTCCGCGATTGGGATCTGCTGGAAACAGGTAGATGCGGAAATTACTCTGTAAGTGCCTCTGCTTCCGTTTTAACGCTAATTATATAATTATCCTTCGTATATCTATACTTTTGTTTCTCGTGCATAAAGTGAGGTTTAAACATTAACTAGCAAACAACTAGCCGTCGTACTTCGTGCGCTATGTTCCTGCTTATTTTACCACTTTCATTTTTCTTGACCTCCCTTTTATTAGGAATTTCGAATCTGGTAGACTGAGACTTGTGTTATTGTGTATGCTTACTCTTTTGGTTATTTTGTTAGTATATAGGTTTCCGCTTTTTTAAAAAAAATATTATCGATAGAAATAGTTTGGTAGATTTTTGAGAACCTTCCCAGGCTTTCGACAAAGATATACTAGCAAATTTTGTCCGAGAATAGGATAATTACAGAAGGTTACGTGGAGATAATAGCCCTTTCTTAAATTAAAATTTTAGAAGCATTTCAGTCTGAGCCGGAGTATTGCGGAGGATTCATTGATATTTTCGAGCACGTCAACTGCTATGATTATTAGTCCCGTTAGTGTAGTGAATGTTTTTATGTTGGGAAATAGTGCGGTAGAAAAAACTATTGTATAAGAATAATTATGATATTGAAGACTGCTTAGGACTCTTAACACAAATGTGAAGGAAGTTGAGAGACATTAAAATGGTGGTGTTAAGTTCTACACGATATAACACTTACAGAAGAGATACAAATGAATGAGATTATCTACAATATATTTCCAATGATACTGATAATGATACTGGTGATGGCAACAAGAAAGATATGGCGGATGGTAGGAATGCTTTTGAAAGGAGAAAATAATTTACATTATTTTGTTCTGAATTCGTTGAATTGTATTGTACGTTATTTCTCTTTAAAAAATAAAAATAACATTAATTTGTGTCATTAATCATTTATTAATTAATATTACATTTCATTATTTTATGACTTATTCTCAGTAGTGTACAACAGTCAATCTCATTCCCAAGCTTTGTAGCTATGTTAAGTTGGGTGGCCAAGTTACGTAGCTTAATTGTTAACTACGCATCGTGTGACGAATGTATAAATATAATCTACATACCCTACCAATATAGACAATCAAATTTATTGATATTTTGGGTCGTATTACTATTATAATTAGCACGTTGTTCACATTATAGATTTGGGAAATTCCAAATAATAGGCAAGATCTGATTTTATGTATTTCGAAATTATCCTGATTTGAAATGCTACTAAATATTGTTGTACTAGCTCCACAGATCTGAGTACAACGTTCAAATAAATTTTTGTAACTCATCTGATTTGTAATTTAGTTTACGTTATCTGTGAAATTATATTCAAGCAATTACCACAAAATCTTTAATTTTAATCTACTGGATCTAAATTCATAATCTTATATTAAGCATTCATTTTATTTCTTGAACTAAAAAGGCGTAGTAATTTAATTTTTAGAAGAGTTCCAAATAGTATGACCAGACAATCTTGAGAGTACCCGCGTTGGATGTTACTATTCTAAAAATCACTTAACAGATCATCAAGTAATATTAAAATAACTCAGATTCTTGCAGCTGAATTTCATGAAAGAATGAATAAAACAAAGTGTACTGATGAGCCATTTCCAACAGTTTCATGAAATTTAACAAATTGCGTGATTATATAGTGTTCAATATTCTCATTTTAGAAAAAAAAGGACGTAGCATTCTTTACCTGCAAGATACAGAATTGTGCACTAAAGAACTGAAGGAGATTTGTAATATCAGATGGGTAAATTAAAAAATACATTTTCTTAAAGAAATCAAATATTTATTTAATAGCATTAAAAATTCTCATTACAACGTTCCGGGGAACACTTTTGTCTTTATCCAGCATTTACCTTCATTGTTCGTTTGTTTTCCTTACTAAAATATTCCTCTCTTTGAAGGTATCCACGTTTTTATAGTATTCTGATTAATTTTAACAATTTCAAGTCTTTTGAAATAATGTTGCGTTATCCGCCCACATACTTACCACCACCTCCACTGTTTGTCCTGCCCCTATTGCGTTTCCGGTTTCTTGTGAAGGCATAGAAGACAGTTGAAGCTTTTATGCGGAAACGAACGTAATTCGTGATGCTACACCTTTCAGCAGAATGGCTGTTGCTGATGATGGCACCTGTGTTCTCAGCAACAAAGTAGCTTCTGGCAGCAATGCTGCCAGCAACATTATTGTTGCTGGCAACAGTTTGCAAGCAACACTTGGAGGCAGGTTGCAAGCTGTTCTTCCATTTAATTGACTCTTTTTTTCGACCCTACCTGTAGAGTACTGATTATCCAGGTTCTTTTTGAAATTGTTCTTACGAACCCGCCTTCTGTTACCACAGTTGTGGGGCTACACTTCCCCCTATTCCTTGAAGGTGCTGGACACTACTTCCTACATCTTCTTTAAGCTTTTCATGTGGGTTTCACCCATCTTCATTTTTATTTTATGGTAGGTATGAATTAAAATTTTTGTATCGTCACGGTTCCAAGTTTTGAAGAGGGATTATTTATCTTTCTATACCTTAAATTTAATTTTACATAGATTTGGACTTACTGCGTGTATCTGACCCTCCCCCATGGGATTCCCAGAAGAGCTAGATGTTATAATGTCCAAAGTGGAAAAAGAAGGTTCAAAAAGATTTTATTTATTAGAAAACTGCTTAAGGAACATAATAACACGACCCCCACCTGTCCCCTATCTGACCCAGTCTGAACTAAGAAACTTGTTCTTGCAAAAATTCACCTGTCTCTACAAAATTCTTGTTCCCCAAGGTACATGTAAAATTGTTTTTTGTATACCATCATTATAAACGACCCTTTTCGATACCCCGAATCGTGCATAATCCAGTATTTTATCGCACGCTACATGACGTCATCGCCATTATTAAACGCGACATGTCGTCATCACACATTCAGCCAATAGTAGTGAGAGAATCGTGGGGAGGTAGAAGAAGACGGAACAGCCGACCACCGTTTTCTCGCACGGATGTCAACAATGCCATCTTGAATTTGATTTCCAGAGGGCGTTGGATGTCAAGCACCCGAGACGTCAGAAGAAAGTTGTTTCACGAAATTAAGTTTGATTCTCTTGTAAATTTATAATGCTGTTATACAAAAAAATAGCGTATGCAACTCGTTTATAATGTTGCTTTATTGCATTCGTACAAATTTGAAAACTCGCTCCTAACGTCGCTCGTTTTCAAAACATGTACTCATGCAATAAAGCTTAACATTATAAACTAACTGCATAAACTACTATTTTAAGGGCCTACGACAGATCGTTTCCGAGCTATGAGCCATTATAACTGGGTTGCAGTAATGTGCTTTGTAATCTAAAAAGTAATTTTTTTCGCCTTAAATCTCTCTGATGTAGGGCTGGGGTATAATTCCTTATCCTGCAGTATTCTGCCTTATCCTGGAGGGTTTTGTGTCGAAGGTTTCTTATAAATTGTAAAACATTTTCAACTATTCTTAGCGCATTAAATATGGGGAGGATAATAAGAAAACGTGCTTATAATGTATATGCGACCTTGCAACTTTTGCAGGTCCCATTACTTTTTCACGCCCAATTTCTTAGCTCCCACGATTGGTCGGTACTTTGTTCGGGGCCACCTTTTGATCACGTCTTGAACCCGAATCGACCTTGGCTTTGTCGCCGCTTCCCTTGGTTGTGGGCTTGCAACTTGCGTAGGCACAGAAGAGTCATGAATGTTTCTCAAGCAACGTCGTTTCAAGTGAAGGGATAACAGTACGTAATTCACAGGATTTACTACCATCGTTCACTGCTAAAGAAATTTGCCATTTTCATCGATTGAAAGCGATAAAATTATGCCGACCTGGATGGCCGAGGTGGTTAGAGCTTATGCCAACTCAGCGCCTCGTTCCGAAGGGTCACGTGTACGAGTTCCTCCGTGGACTTGATTGTTTGTCTCTCCTGTATGTGTCTTGTCGCGGAAGGCCTTGTGAATCTGCTGACCAGAGACCGAGGAGCCCGTAAGTGTGTCTAGTGTAAATATTGTGTTCCCATGAGGGACATAATGGGTACCCGGCGCAGATAGTCGAAATCGACATCCCGTGAAGCTGGAAAAAGCTCCGGGAAGAAAAAAAACTAGCGATAAAATATAAAAACACATAGTTGTAATTGTTTCCATCTCTAGAAGGGAACCCATATATCAGGCATATCCAGCTCTAGAGCAAAGGAATTAGCTTACTGGAGTTGGCGGGCACTGCGCCCAGAGAAATTAGCGCGAGAGTTAAAGGTAAGGGTTATACAAATGCTCAAAGATAGGAATATCTCACTGGGCTCATGACAGTCTTTTGGAGACTCCAGTTGAAAATTAGTGCCTAAATTTATCGGTATTAATTATCATTTCCTTTTCTAAAGCGCAGTAATTTTGTATAAAAATGGAATACGCTACTCATGTTTGAATTTATCAAATGAGAGTAAAAATAAACATTTTGAATCTAAAGTTTATAAACGAAATTGCTTTTACAATAGTGTAATAATCGTAAGAAGTTTCTACGTTGAGATTAGGAGCTTTAACATTCTTATCTGTTTAAACATCTATCCGCCCGTAAGAGAAACTTAATTTATAAAGACTTAATTTACTTCATCTTATTGCTGTATACAACAAATGACAGAATGATTCAATAAAAGAATACAAAAAGAAAACAAGCAAAGAATTCATATATTCCTGGCTCTTGGAATGTTCATATAATACAAAATGAAAAAAGGAAATTATCAAGAAATAAAGTAATTAGTAGTAAAGCAGTACATGGATATAATTCAAATCTCCGTTGTTTGGAAGAAAATATCAGGCAAACATATCTAAATAACCATTCTTCCTGGTATTTCAAGCACGTTTTGTACTTAGATTCCCCTCTACAGCTTTCGCATGTTCACGCCATTCTTGGGTGGGAAAAGATTTGGGTGGAAGGAGTTGCCCGTGCTCCCAGAAGCGCCGGACTTCCCAGGAGGGTAACTAGGTCGTGCGGGCGCAGTTTGACATGCTTGCGCGTAGGTGTGTGATGGACAATGTAAAAAGAAATATGTATACCGAAGAAATAAATATGGTATGTAGTTTGAAATTTACAAGTTCACAGTTTACTGCATCAAATAAAGGGAAAAAGAAGTCACGCAGTAACTTCGTACTATCTTGAGTAAAGTAATTCATGCTTAACCTTTCCAAATGTCAAAGGGCTGATGATATGCGAATAATCCTACATTACAAACTATGACAACAAGATATTAGATATTAGTTCATCTACAAATATTAGTGTTAATACACACTAAAATCTTCAATTAATTCCTTCGCTTTCCAACATATTCGCTTGTAGTAATTAGGGTCTAATTATATCCTTCAAACACTGAATTTTATTTTTTCGTCATCATTAGCGGAATAACCTCGACAAGGAAATAATTTAATTTATTTATATTTCCAACTAAATTATTCCTCATTCCGATGTATAGTTCATGAACGAAGGTTTCAATTTTTTCATTATTGCAATAAATTAGTGTCTTTCCTGTTTACGGATAATTACATGTATTTATTACGGCAATTAGCCTCTTGCCGTCTTTTCCAGGCTTCGATTGTCATATTCTCGGAACTTACTAACCCTCCCAATGAAACGACGGTTCATCCTTGGCTCTGACATGCCAATAAGGAACCGCCTCTTTGTTTGAGGACGCCAGAGGATGTCCTTTTAACACGAGTGGCGGGCGGTGCGTCCATCTTCCTGGGCGCCTGCGGCGGAGGTGAAGGCTGCCGCCGACGCAACGCGGAGCGCCTGGCGAGAGGGCGGCTCGGCCCGTCTTTTCCGGGTGTTCGTGGGTCACGCAAAGCGCCAAGTACGATCGTCCACTGCCCACGTCGGGCCGTTCCGAGCAGTGTTGCCAGATGCGTCGAAACCTGGCGTGGATTATTTATTTACTTATTTTATTTATTTATTTATTTATTTATTTATTTATTTATTTATTTATTTATTTATTTATTTATTTATTTATTTATTTATTTATTTATTTATTTATTTATTTATTTATTTATTTATTTATTTATTTATTTATTTATTTTATTTATTTATTTATTTATTTATTTATTTATTTTATTTATTTTTATTTAATCTTACTTTGGAAAGAAACCGGATCTTAGGTGCTTGGGTTTTAAATTTTATTTTGGATTATAGGTAAAGGTTTAAAATTCCTTTGGTACACGTTTTTCCGTACTGAATATACACATGTTATTGTTGAATTAATATCTAAACAGGAACCCTAAGTTTGACTTAACTATGGGGCCCATTAAAATATTGATCTACATAATCAAAATTAATAAAAAGTAAACTATTACCATTTTATTTTTTTTAAATTCCTCATATCTAGGAACCACTACATTTATGTATGGTATTGGTTCTAAGGGTCAAATTAATCCGACTTTTGCCAGCTAGCGGTGTTCCCGGCTTGGGCCATGTTTTTATTTTTTATCCACCCCTGGAAGGAAAAGGTATGCCGTATTTCCATCACCGTGCTTAGTTTATTTGGCCTGTGTGAGCTTTCTTTCGTCACACGGCTGTAAAAAGGGAGACGATTTGTTTTAGAAAGTTACAGGTTCATTTCTTGTCTCGGCCGGGAATCAAACCCGGGACCGTCTCACAGAAAGCTAGCGCGCTGTCGCTGGTTTAAATCTATTTCCCTAAGTAACATGAACAAATGTCGCGAAACAGGTACAATTTCAAGTGTTTTTTCTCAAATGCCAAATTAAAAGCCCCAAAGCTTACCCCCCCAAATTAATTAAATCACTTTTTTCACATCTATTGCCGTAGTTCAATTTCTATTTGCACCTCTGTTTCTAGATGTGTTTATAGTAATTTCTTCAAATATGGCGTGAGATTTCAAGAAAAGGAAATATGAAGGGAAATATCTTTAAATTTCAAAGAGTGATTTTGGTACTTATTTTTATTAATTTTCAAGAGAATTGGTTAATCATTTTCTAAATATATTAAGTGAAAAGTCGATTCGGGTAGCCAAGATCGCTAAGGCATTAGTACCGTGGTGATCTGGGACCGCAGGGTTGCAGGTTCGAGTCCCGCCTCGGGCATGGTTGTGTATGTCTCTCTGTATGTTTGTGATTATCTATTTCATCCTTCATCATCGTTACCATTTGACCTCATCCCCCAGGGCTAACAGCCCTGGGTGTAAAACCGGATTCAGCATGAAAATGCTGATCCCTTTCTTATAAAAGTTACGTGCATCTACACTCGATAAATATCACTGAACCCCGGTGGGTTGCACCTTCACGTGGTCCCGAGATGGCCAATTCGCGACAAAAAGATACCATTTGTAATTAATTGTTTTTTTTTCAGTCGATGCATTGTATTATGAATATTCGTGCCTCACAAAAGGTTTAAAATGTTAGTTTTTTTATTGATGAATTTACAATTTTTTACTCATTCATTTTCGTTGAAGCGTTGGCAATGTAAATTTCATTCCTTTCTTCACATTTTCCCCAAACTTGTCCTTGAGTTTTTATTTCCACATTTCTCCACATGAGCAGTATATTTCCTCATTGGGTGGCTAAATTCCCAATTACAAGTCCCGGGAGTCGAGACGCCCCCATCAAACCCGCCCTCAACCCCTGCCCACCTTCCTCCCACTGGCCTCGCACCATCCTTCATGGCTCCTCCTTGAGTCATGCTCGAACTCGTAATGGCTTAAAAGAAACTGTGACCTCGAGAAGGTTCCGTTCGCAAGCAAAGAACTGCTACGAAGGTAACGTCGGCCTATCGAATAATGCTGGGTAATTTGCGCCTCTCGCAGGTGACCTACACTCCCAGCTCCGGTGAACGTCTTTATTCAGCGGGGATGCCTTTGAAAGTGACAAGCAAAAGTGTGTGGGAAGGTTCCATGTTACTTTCAGTGAATGATCATTATTTATGCTCGTTTCTATTGTGATGGGCGAGTTATACGAAAGCAGGGGTAACCTTCGAAATTGGTATTGTGTATCTGTACCTAATGCGCATTTTTTATGAAAAGGGCTAGTCACGTAAGAGAAAAATGCAAATAATGGGATTTTTATTTCTTGAATAGAAAACTAACGAAATAAAATATATCCCTTAAAAATGAAATTGAGGATCTTATGAAGAATATCATTCACGTAATGGAATCACGTTCAAATAATGCATAAATGCAGGCTGTATGCCCGTCTAAAAAGAGAGAGTAGCACCGTCCCCAACCGTTCTGCGCTGTTTTTTGTTAATTTATTTATTTAGCGCTAATATCAGTAAAAACTTCGACTGGAGGGGGCGGAATTGTGCGAATTGTGTATTTAGAAATCAGAAGTGAAGGAAACGATTCGCCCTATTGATTGAGATCTGGGTCACAGATGCAAATGAACTTTAGATTATTGAATTGTTAGAATATCTCTTGACGCAGGAGACGTCCTGGCGTATACTGACTGCATGCCGCGGTCAACGTTTCTAAGCCGTTCACCTACCTCTCCAAAAAGGTATATCACGATTCCATCTCGTCTGTTTTCCTTCTTAGAGTGAGGATTGATTTGTTTCCCGTGATTTGCTTAGAATCACACTGATCGATTTTAATTTATCTACTTCTGTCTGTTTTCAAGAAAAATTTGCATGTCCTTTTAAGAGTGCTGCCAACGTTATAAACCATCGCTTAAACGTTTGCGAAAAACAACATGAAATCGCCTATCACGGGCATCTTCTTCGCGACTTAACATACGCAATTCCGAAGATTCTGTCATGTTCACCAGTGTTCGATATTTTCTCTGAATTGTTGCGAGAACATATATATGCGCTATTTATGAATCCAAGCTTAACTAAAAATTGTACTCCTTCCGAAATACCAAATGAACGCAACAAGATGAAGTCGGAGTATGCCTTCTCAGGTAATGAAAAGTGAAAAGGGGATTAGCTGGACAACGAGGGTAAGGGAAAACCGAGCGAAGGATGCAGTCGGGGATTCCCAAATTGCCATCTTGTGATTGTGACGTTGGAAGGAGTGTCAAATGATCATGCAGCTGTTATAACCACATAAATTCCAAATGATAATTCTGTGATTTTCCAGGGGAAAAAAGCGTCGTCTATAAGAAAAATGACACATCTCTCAAATTCTAAAAGGTTAGGTTGTAAGCAGTAATGGTTTGCGCTGCTATTTTAAGGCGAAACATAACGGTGACAGATGCTTCCCAGCCTGAGAGTTCAACTTGATTCCTACAGTTCTGTGACGCACGCTCGGGAGTATACCACGCTACCGCGCAAAGAAAATGATGTACTTTCTTTTTTTCGATTTTCGAATAAAATTTCTTAAAATTGGTTTGAAAATGATGTCAGTATGAATGTTTCTTCTGGTAAAAGCGACTTCACAAAATAGACAAGGCATAGCTTAAAAGTGGAGCGCTTTCTTTGTCTATTCGTTTGCATGGGAGAATGATAGTCTTTTAATATCCTTGTTGAATGGGTAAAATGGCTGCAGGTTTTGCGGCGCAAAAAACGCACAAATTTACTCATTTTCCTAAACAATGCAATATAACTATTCCCCCCCCGTTTTCCGTATGTATTTTTGAAGTAACAATAAATGCAATAATTGTAAAAACAACCTTACTAATTGAGTTTTTCTTCTTTTAGTGCCATACACTAGTACGTAAGCTAGTCTCCAGAAGCTCCTAGCGCCTTCTTGTGACATCCTGAGCAAGTATACCTAGGGTAGTTTTCCATTGCTTTCCCTAGGTGTGGGAGTGCGCCAATTTTGACGTTGGTTTTGAATACCAGATAACGCAGGCCAATATACAATATCAGCAATCTTATCTAGTAATTCAAATCGAAAATCTGACTAGTGCTAGATTGCTAGAGGATTTTAATTTTACCAGGATCGGTCAAGTGCCTTTCCTGGAATCTGTTTTACATGCCGACAAGCGTCCACATGTATGCCTTCGTTTTTTGGTACCTCAAAAATCCCCCCACATTGGACCGGCTTTTTAACCGCGAACTTGAGATCAGAAGCCCGACATGATAACCACTACACCATCAAAGCCGGTACTAATTGATCTAGCAAATTAATATTACACGTTTTCTGTCTCGGGCAATAAATAAGCAATTCTGAGAGGAAGCCGATTACATAAGCCGTCGTCAACCAAGCCCTTTCGCTTGCTGACCGAGGAGTGTCTGTCAATCAGTCAAGCTGCGAAGGCTGTCGGCTTCAATGAAACTGCACATTGACGAAGGATTGTGAAAGGACAAGGAGGGTACGATCATCTTGACGATTCCGTCAAGTTTTGACTGTTCAGCCAGAAGAAGAGTTCGTAAAGCACTATTGAGCTCGATATTTTCTTTTTAAAATGACAATAATATTTACGATATCTTGGGTATTCATTTGAAACAAAAATAATGATATCCCTAACAGATTTTCAAACAAAAAAAAGGTATCTCTCAAAGATTGCAAAAATGTATTTCGCCCGGGTTTTCATGAAAAGAAGCAGACTGATCGATTTTTATAATGTGTTTTTAATGTGTTTTTATAATGTGAAAATTTGTAATCCACTAAAAGAAATACCAGTATCCTCCTTAATTCTTGACTGTTATGTCTCATACAACAGTTTGGAGGCAGTTTATTTTGCAAAAAAGAATCATATCTACACGGTGAGCCTGCTCCTTCCCACAGCAACCACAAAACACAACCACCTGACAAGCCCCGCTTTGGTCCTCTAAAAGGCTTCTCCGGATGATAATTGGAATTCATTCCGTCCTGGACAATATCATTTTCAGGAAGAAATACCAACAAATGTTCAAGATAGTGTTCATGAGAGTGGCTAATGTTTGAATCACTGTCAGTGCTTTTCAAACAACACGAATTTCTAAACAACATGAACACATTTCCTAAAGCCGAATTTTTACCTTCTAAATTTGTTGATAACAATGAACAGAACCACGATGAAGAGAACAGGACCTTGATGGGATGACAGATAATTCATAGTGTTTCATGACATTGAAAGGGTGGTAGCTGATAGTCTGCCTGCAGCACATCCAATTAAATAGGTTTACAAAACGAAACTTGTTGTAATCACCAGAAATATAAACATATTATTCTAAATCAGTTTGAACACAGATTCAGATTTATATTAAGATTTGTGCTATTTTTCTACAGTATCGAATTAATTTATTACACTAAAAAACATAAATATTCCATTTCCTTATAAGAGGTGTTAGTAAAGCTTACTCAGAAATATGATAAACTAAAATGTGAAGAAATGTGATGAAATGTGAAACAGTTCACGTCTTTTTTGAACTGTTTCAGGACCTCTGTAAGTTATCCAAGTCGGAAGGTATCCAAGAGAAATCTTCCATCACGGAGCCATTCTGGAAACTCTGGTAATGTTGCTCTTTTTTCTGATATCTTGGTGGAAACATTCATCTTGTTCATCACTCACGTCACTGAGGTTATCAGGATAGAAAAATGAGAATGTAGATAATGTAACTTTAGTGATATTCTACAACACAGTTTTTTAAATGTACACAAAAGTCTCTTGATTTCATTAACAAAACCTGAAGAATTGTTTTTCACTAGTAAATGTTCACACACACACTGAAAACTAGTCCAGGCATCACGTTCTTCGTTTGTGTGAACGGATATCATCATTTGTGAGAATGCATCATCTTTTAAAATCTTTCGGATTTGCGAAGATTCCTTCCTCCATTTTTGCTGCGCTAATTGTTTTGGAAATGTTTCACAGAGTTATGGAATGGTCGACAGTTTGCCTTATCCATCCTCTTCATCAAATAATTTATCCAAGCTTTATATGAAGAGGGAGAAATATCTTGGGATCAACCAGAAGTACATTGAGAACACTATTTTCCCGGCTCATACGAAACTCGTCTGTTTCTGTCTCTTCTTTATCTGTTCTACGATACGCTAGTCACAACATGAACTAATTTCATCCTTAGCAGTTCCTGAAGGAATGGCTTTGCCGCTGGGGATTTGGACAGTCACCATATGAAAACCGTCATATCTCAGAAACTATTCACGTTAGAAAAAAATTAAGCACATATTTGGAATCAGGGCGTAACTTAGTAAATCTCACATATTTTCTTTTCTGATGATTTTTGACTAGCTAAGTCCTTATTTGGGGAATAATTTGCACATTCGCAGTATTAAAACCATCTGATTAGAAAAATGATACTAGTAGAGAAATTGTAAGTACATAATTAATATCAGAGCGTGACACATAATAAGTCACAGTTTTGTTTCAGATGGTTTTTCATTGTTGACCTGAGTTCTGTGCCAAACATGTAATGAAGTGCCATTCAACAGGTTGCCTTCGATATCTTGATCCAGCGCAATGGTACGCCATTGTGATATTAAGTACACAGATTGTTAATTCCAAGATCAGAGTCAAGATTAATTCCAAGATCAGAGCCAACTCAATGTCAAGATTTCAGAAAACGTTATCTTTTTCTTATATTTTGCCTAACGTGAACAGCTGATAACAGACCTCTCTATTTTTGACGCACCGTGCTCTTCGCCCTGAAGTGAATTTTCCTCGGTCCATGGCGATGTAAATCTAATAGAACATAGTATGTGACTGCGTTAAACATGCAAACGTATAAAAGGCGGGTTAAAACTGTCGCCCTCCAAAATGACAATTTTTAAGATGTATCACGATTTTGTGCCCTAATGATACCAGTTCCCTGCATCTGTCTTCAACACTGTTTGAAAATATGTTACTCCACGAATTGTATATTTTCGGTGCACAAAATACCGTTACGCATCTAAAAAAATCATTATTTGCCGGAGATTGGTTTTATCGTGAACTTCAATTCGAAGGCAGTGTTTTGCTCTACTGAACTGCTGTCTTGTGAACGTCTTTTAGGAATTATTTTCTAGCAAAATATATGATTTTCAAAACACGTTTTTTTACCGAACTGAAGTGTTTTGGAATGTGTCACTTTCCTTACAACTGTTTGGGCTCTTAATCTTGTATTTCGATTACTGTGGCGTTCATTAATAGTTTAACATAAGAACAGTATCTAAAAAGGTTGCATGTGACTTTTGGAGATTGGAAAAAGCGTATTTGAAGTCCAGAAGGAAAACGTGGAATCATATCAATGTATTAAGAGAAACTGGCCGAAAACAAAACCATGAATATGGATATTATAACTGCGGAAGTACTTCATCAAGTTTGTTACATTCATTACAAAAAACAAATAGATAAATGTAGTTATTATGAAACGAATCAGATTTTTGTCTTTGATATTATATTCAGAATCTGTTAATAAGAAGATAAAGAATATAAAGAAGCTGTTATTTTGAAGAACAGACTACCTGATATTTGATTATATATATTGAAACGCACCGCGTTTCCACCCAAAGAAACGGCGAGGCATCAAGCAAGAACACGGCAGAACGGTTGCAAGAGGGCACTCGCTAGCCAAGAAAAACGGTTACGGGCGGCGAGGTGGCGTCGGTTGGCCGACCGTGGGAACGAGGCCGCGAGGAGGCAGTGTCTGGCTGGCCGCCGGCGAGGAAGGACGTATCTGGGGCTGCTCCGCGATCGAAAAGCAAACTAGTATCGCGAACGAACGAGTGCAGAAAGATTAATTGACGGACAATTTGTGCGTGATAACAATCAATAGTCGATCGGACATATTGCCATAGTGATAGCTGCTATTTGGAGTAACACAGATCAAAAGACGTCGAGTGGATCGGAGAATTGGAGAGGAGACGTACTTCGGAAGCGCAGCGCCTCACCTCGGCTGGTCCCAAGTGAAACGACCCCGGCAAGCAGCGAAGGAGCGCGAGGCAACCCGAGGGTCCCCGAAGCCGCCGACGCTCGTAGTGGAAGAAGTAACGGTAAATATTTCTTCGATCGATAAGATCGAGAGACTAACAGTGATTCTGGGTTATATGAAAGAAAAGGGCAGAGACCCCCATAAATATTGTATCATTAGTGATTTGTATAGAATTAATAAATAGTTCAGTTTATTTTGTTCACGGAACAGTGGTGTTTGATTAATAACCGGCCCATTCACGAGAAAGAACACCTGTCCCTTACAAATAAATTTACTGAGAACAAGCCGGCCTACCGGTACGTCACAATATATATATATATATATATATATATATATATATATATATATATATATATATATATATATATATATAGAATTGTTGATAATGATTATAAATTAATATGTTTTGTGGAAAATGAGAATTATTTGGATGCGCCATTATAATAAGAAGTTAAGTCGACTCCATCTCCATGTTTAAATTACTGGCATATCTACCGTATGAAAATGTTCATCTGATTTGAGTAAGTAATTCATGAAAATAATCATTTATTCGTAAATCAGGGAACGTGATGTACAGTGGTAGAGAGTGACAAATGCAGCAAATGTATTGACATTTGCATGACAGTGGTATTTATTGAAGAGATAGTTTCAAAATATTGTGCCGGATTTAAGACCTTCAATACTGTAAAAATTAATCGCTTGAAAAAATCAGTATGTAGTCTACAAAGTAGGAAGTCGCATAGCAAGTGCGCGAATCACCTTGTGCACGTGATGTGTATACTATTTTTTTAACACGATGTGTGGGAAAGACGTTTTCACACACTCTTCGTAATGATTTACTACTCTACGTAATGACACACTATTAGAATAAAAAGAGATGATTATTAGTTAGAATGAGCAGTGAAGATTCTGAGACTTGAAATAGTTCCGTGTGATGAAGTCAGGTCGATTAAGTGGTCAACTCCATTAATGCCCATTTGCTTCGTGGAATCGATGTTTACCTACAGGCTACCTTTTTTAAGTGGTTATATATCCTCGCGATTAGCAGCTACGCACATTCGGTAGATTAACCCGTATTAGATGGCACCACTTCCTAATGAGTTTGCAGTTTTGGTCCGTAACGTGTATAAAAGCGGAAGACGGCTGGTTCAGAATCTTCGTGTGTCGGGTTGCAACGTCAGAATAGTAGAATAATGTCATCTAGAATTCTTTATTTTAAGGCGTGATTAATTTGTGCCTTATATACCAATAAATGATTTTCATGCATGCTCTGAAATTTCCTTAGGGTGAAATCTGAAGCTTCAAGCCTTATTGGGAATCAAGTTCTCCAAAGAGAGAAAACCATCAGAGGAGTGAGAAAGAAGATTGAAAATAGTAATTTACGTTACAAGATCTCGAATCAGGTGATTCACGCACGAGTCGATTCACGCAAGGGACAAATGCGGGGATCACCTTGCGCCTGTGTTGCTATTTTGTATACTATTTTTTAACATGCCGTGAGCAAATCGCAATGCGTCACATAAAGGAATATAAATTAAATATCAAATAATTAGAACTATCAATAATAATTAAATATCAAATAACTAGATACGCCAATTCCTAGAATAACCTACAAACAAAAAATAGGTTTAAAAACAGTGCATTGATTATATATAATGAAAATGCTCATGTACAATAATTGAGTACATATCAATTTTGCAATACATATATATTTTATTTGAAGCCTCGTTGCATAATTTCGATAGTTCAGTTGGTGTGAACACTTTGGATTTCTTCCGCTTGTGGTTCTGACTTTTTTCTTTAAAAAAGTTTGCACATTTTTATAAAAACCTCTATCAACGTTCAATATTAATGGTGTCATTTAATACACAATAACGAGCCCATAATGTTGACGGAGCTACATTCTTCGACAGGTCATCTAGACAAATTAAAATTATATTTTCGTAAACAGCAGTTGTTTGTTTTTCGTTGCACTACTTTTGAAATTCATTGTATGGTGAGGCGTATTGTCGTCTTCAATTCTCAGGCAGTAAACTTAATTTAAAATTATTTGAGGTTTCAGCAAAATCCTTCGGCGCCGTTTTTTCAAAACAATCTTTCTAAGTCATATTTACATTACTTGTAAGGAAGTAAATTAATTCCAGTGAGTGTCGTAATACTATTGTAAATAATAAACAAAGCTGTCGTCAAGAGGCAAGATAATTACAAATCTTTCGCAAACGCTTGGCGATGTTTCGCACACTGCGAACAAAATTAGCTGCTTCGCACACGGAAATCAAGCACGAGAAAAACCACGTTTCACTCTCTGAGTATTAACACAATTAAATGATTTTTGTGTAAGATTTGTTTAAATATACCCTTGCAAATAACTTCACCATTACGTAGATAAAGTAATTAACATCTGTTAACAAACTATCATTACTAACTTCATTGCAAAGAGAAACATTAGGTCAGATATCTGCTTCTCATATTGTCAATGCTTCTATTAAAATTTTTCCGGAGCAAATTAACCTGTATTAACGATTACTTTTCGCCTGAAAGATGAGTGACCGTTTAAGTTAGGTTTTACTATACAGCGTTTACTATACACCGGGTTAATCAATGCACGTTTCACTCATAAAGATGCTTCTCTCTTCAATTTCTGCTGCGATGCGCGCTGAGGATTGTCTTGCTGGTAATGAAACCCGAAAAGACAAATGAAAATAGTGGTGCTAAAACAGCACGTACGTTCTCGCCCGTATTTTCACTCAAAATTTCGCGAAAAGTACTCAAATTTTTGAAAAATTGTATGTGACCATGTATCATTATCTATAAGGAGAAGATTTCATTAATAATTTCATCTCGAACTTTTAGTGGTAGGAAGACCCCGAAAAACTACGAGCTTTTGTAATTTTCGAAAAATGAGTTTTCAACGACCATGAGACCTACACCATTCTCTTTAACATCCTTCACACTATCCCACAACCAAATTTAATAAAAAATTATGGAACTATTTTTTTTCTGAAAATTTTGGAAAATATCCCAGGGGCTTCATGTAAAGTGCCCGCCAAAATTAAAATATTGGTTTCAAATTCAATGGACCGCGACAACAGCCAGATTGATTGGGAAATATCAGTTTTGGAGAAAATCTAGCGTTGCGCTAGCGTTGTTCACAAACGCACGGACAGACAGATGGACAGAGGTTTTGTCGTCATTCGATTTTTTCTGTATCAAGAACCCACAAAACGTGGATTCTAGCTACAGTACGTGTTAGAGGATTTTTTTCTAAATGTAGCAACTGGATTTATCTACTTTTTCTTTATAAGGGCCCTGTAATAAGTTTTCTGCTGAAAATTCGCCTTTTTTCACGCAGCATTACATAACTTTTTTCTACTCCGTAACTAGAACGTAAAAATGATAAACAAAAACAACAACAAAACAAAAAACACAATGAAACAAAAAGCAACGTATTTTGCCCCAGTACATCTTCACGACTCCTATCATTTCATTTTTCCTGCCGCTTTGTCCATTCTCCTACTATCCTATTAAAATAATCCATTTATCTTAATAAAATAAATAACTGTCAATTAAACCCCCTGATTCACAATTTCCGTTCTCGTTCCGGGGAGAAGAGCAGCAATTTGAGAGTAAAGAACTCATAACACAACCACCGATATGAAGAATCTCCACTGGCAGATCGAGGAAGTAAAACACCAGGAGGGACAGATCGGGATGTAGTATGTTCTAAGACCACTCGCTGAGGTTCCTATAATTCGCGCAGGCAGAGAGCTGACAGCCGGATGGTTGCTACCTTCAGCTTAAAAAAGCTGCACAATTGAGGAAAAAGTGGATAAATTCAGGTGCTAAATTTAGAAGAAAAAACCTTCTAACACGTGCAGTAGCTAGATCCCATGTTTTGTGGATCATTGACACATAATACTCGAATGAAGGCAAAACGTCTGCCTGTCCGTCCAACTAGCCGTCCGTCCGTCTGTGAACAACGATAGGGGCTAAACCGTTTAGCCATTTTTCTTCAAAATTGATATTCCCCATTTGATCTGAATGATGACGTGGCCCCTTGAATTTGAAACCGATATTTTAATTTTGGGGAGGTACATTACATAAAGTCCCTGGGACATTTTCCAAATTTAAATAATAGCTTCATCGATTTTGATTAAATTTTGTTTGATGGTGTTAAGGATATTCAAGAGAATGGTGCAGTCTCATTTTTGTTAAAAACTGATTTTTGGGAAATTGAAATAATCAACATTGTTCGGCGCCTTCCTACGACAATTATGATGATAGAGATTTCTTTCCCTTAATGAAATCTGTTCCTTAAGGATATATTTTGAAATAAGTTTCTGTACAATTTTTCGAAAATTTGAGTACATTTCTCATAATTCTGTGTGAAGATACGGGCGAGAAAGTACGTGCTGTTTTAGCAGCACTAGTAGTAGCACACATGCGGTGTTTTGTTCCAAATAATACAGTATCATCAGCTTACCTCCCCTTATTATATATAGAGATAATATACTACCGGAAGCCTCATGGTCAGCATGCTAGCTTTCCGTAGTGCGATCCGGTGTTTCCAGAGTGCGAAAGGCAGCTCTAGCAATCCATTACAATCGCCTCAGTTTCTATAACTGTGTGACGACATAAAAGTTCAGGTAGGTCAAGCATGTTAGTAACGGCGAAGGGATCACGTCGAGCTTGCAAAATATCTACCTTCCTCCCAGGCGTGGATAAAAATAAAAACCGGGCCAAAGCCCGGAAACACTGCTAGATGACAAATGAAAGATTAATTTGACCCTAAAATGTCGAATACACACGTACATAAATTAGTTAGTTTATACCTTATTTTACGTGGCGAGACTCAGGCAATCATGCCCGCACTTCCGTCTGACCACGCAAATTTCGCTACGCTCCTTTCACCATCTAGCGGAGAAAGGTATTATGTTGGGCGACGAAACAGGGGATTTGAATTTAACTCAGGGCTTCTTTTAGGCTTGAGGACCTTTTACTTGCAGTAAATCTAGTACATGGGACAGCCGGCTTTACATCCCCTTCAAAGAAAAGCGCACGAAGGATTTTTTCGCCTTTAAAAAAATCCACGGTTTTGAACCCGCAAACTTGCCCGCTATGCTAAACGTTATACCATCGAATCCACCATTATGGCATGCTCTATTAATATTTCATTCCTTTATTTTTATTTTCAATGGGTAGACAGTGTATATCTTGTCTATAACCCTGCACCACTGGCGAAGAGTGCGGGGGGGGGGAGGTGAAAGTGCAAAAACGGAGCTCGAGTCGCCTGGGAGTCGCCTGCTCGCGCGGACGCCGGCCGGCAGAAGAGCGCCTCGCAATCAGCCGGAGCGGCCGGTGGCGATCTCTCTACGCCGGAACGGGGCGGCGAGTGCTCTTGAGGCTGCGGCTACTTTCGAAACGCCATCGCAGAGCGCTGTGAAGAGGGCGCACGGGAATAGCACCCTGGCAGACACGTACCAGCTAGGAGCTCGAGGGGATTCAGCCCCTCCGAAAATGAATCTATTGTTGCTACAGTAGCACATACTTTCTCGTGTTATTTCTAACTTTTGCACTTTCGAAAACTCAGTGTTCAACGAAAATAAGTTCTGCGTCGTTCTTTTAGGCACCTTTTGTACACTGTACAAGGACAAAGTTTAATAAAATAATTTGGGGCCACTTTTGAGAAAATTACGAAAACGTAATGGAGGCTTCATGAGGAGTACCCCCAAAAAAAAATTTCTGTTTGAATCTCGCAGAACCTGGAATTCCTTTTAGTCGATCAAGGCATATCAATTTCGAAAAAAATGGGCTGAACTGTTTTGGCGCTAACGTTGACCACAAACTGACAGACAGATGGATGGACGGACAGGCGTTTTGCCGTTTTATCGACGGACAGATTGCGTTTTCGGCTTCAATGCGGCCCACCAGCCATGGATAATGACTACACAACGTGTTCGAGAAAGTAATTTACTATATATGCTAGCTGTCGGCTCCTCTGAATCACTGCAGCGCCTCTACCGGGAGGTCCTAGGTTCGAGTCCGACGCGGCAGGATTTTCGACACTAGCTTTTCAGCTAGGTCGAATTCAGTCGCTGTCTGGAGGAGATTTCTAGCGGCCGGCTGCTCTGATCGGTAGTTTTCCGTGGTTTCTCCGATCAACACCAGGCGAATGCCTGAGCAGTACCCTACCAAACGGGCCACGGACCGCGCGCGATCTGTCCTTCCTCTTCCTTGTCCTATCCTCTCCCCTTACACACACACTTACACCAACATGCACTACACTACCACATATTCCGGGAGACCGGTCGGGAGCTTAGAGCTTGTCCCGGCTGGGCGGTGCCCCGCAGGTGGGAGAGTCCTGGTTAGAGGGAAACCCCACTAGCCGACGGTAGGTCGGCGCCGGATCTCACCAACCAGCGGGGAAGAACACCACCATCTCCCGAGAAAAAACATGCAATACACTAACGGGACTAATGACCGAAGCAGTTGACGCGCCCGGAAACACGAAAAAAACAACCAAACTTTTATCGTAAGGTCACCGACTTCCGGCGTACGAAAACAATATTTTTCTCGTCTCTTACAAAGTAAGGGTGAGAAACTAAAAAGTAAGCAATATTGTCTTGCCTAACTGGGTATTATTTATTTTATCGGTCACATGCGTCTTTAACCCCTGTTAACATGCAACCCTGCAAGCTTCTTAAGTGCACTTGTGTATACCTGTATGTTTAGAATCCCTTAGCAACGAGTTTAATATCCTTAGCAACGTAAACAACCATCGGTTCATCGCAAGTCAAATATTTGTTAAGGAAAAAAGATGGCGATGTACAAAACAAATCAGATTCAAAAATTCAGAAGTTATTCACATTGGTTTGGGGAATAATTATTCTGAATTGTAATATTATTGCAATTAATTATTATTAATTATAATTATTTTAAAATTATTTGAATAATTATAATTTATTAAAATATTATTACAATTTAAAAAAAGGTAAATTAACATAATTTTACTCACATTTCACCAAATGAAACTTCTCCGGTAATTACTGACAATGTGAATTTATCTTCACTGGAACGCAACGCGCCAATTTCCTAACCAACATATTTGATGACATCACATTTAGAAATGTGTTAAAATTACGACAGAGAAAGCTTCCATTTGTACCTGAAGATCGAGACGCGCCTTGAGTTCCGAAATGTAAATTTGAAGGGTTAAAAGAATTTTTTTAATTTTTATTGTTTGTTCTTTATTGTCTGGGACAAATACTCGATTATCTAAACATTTTCAAATGCAAATTTTATCATAAAAATTTATCACAGACAATCATAATTGTAAGATAATATATGTAACAAGTTACACAGACGCTCGCCCGCAAGGCTCTAAGATATTTTGAATATCTTTAACTTCCATAGTATTAAGTAGTATTCCTATGTAAATGAAACCATATAAAATATATTCCTTTCATCTTCATTAAAGAATACAACCCTGTGTGCAACCCTGCCTCCGAAAAGTAACAACACAACAGCTACAGCCTTCTGGGCGACATGAGTCCGCATGGCGGTTGCCTTGCGTATTGAGAATTATCCCAACAGTATACAATTGTGTGTTTCCGTAAATTAGTTCACAAATTTATACACAATTGATTCACAAATTTAAGTTAAAAGTAAAATCTTTTCAGCTGCATGACTGTTTCTATACAATTAGAGATCGTCAAAAAGAAAAAAACAATGTTTTCTATAACAAAACAATGATATAACATAATTAATTAGTTTACATTTGTATTGTATAGTTCGAAAAAGTCTTTATATGCCTGTAACAAGTTGTGTACTTCAGCTTACGCGTCAATGACCCCCATCTCGATCGGGTTTTGGTCCAGTTTCCCTGATCCATTGAGCAAATGCTGACATGGCCCCTTGATTTGCTTCTGGACGTAAATGTAGCAATGTAGCTTCATTATGCACACGTTTTGTTGCGCTTTCCTTTTGCTTGTAGTGGTAGTAGAGCTTTGGGTGAGTTTCTATTTTGTTAGCAATACAGAAAAATCAAATCTGCAGATCGTTTACCGTTATAAATAAGTTTCTTATAACTCAGAAACGAAAATATCTAGATTTTGAAATGTTAATCTCTCGCTTTTTTAAATATTATATTATTATTATTATTATTATTATTTCATCTTTCAACTATTAATAGTTAAATTGTTGGGAAGGGATTCTGAAACTCAAGAGAGTGTGCGGAGTTGATTTTCTCCCCCATACATCAATACAGTTTTTTACTGTTTTTGACTAAATAAATAAATAAGAGTACGAAAAAATGTAGGCAATTCGTACAAAGCGTTTCTTTTTTCAACATCTCATTGGTACGCCAAAGACTCTCTACCTCTACTAGAGCTAATCTATAATTGTGCAGGCTGTGACCTGCAGAGCATACTAATTGTTCAAATAACAAATAATTGTTGAGTTATTAAATGTTTGAAAACATAGAAATGATCTAATACAGGTCTTGTGCTTAAGGGTTTTTGGTTCATAGTTTTCAATATAAATAAAAAATTTTAATTGATGTATGTGATCGTGACACACTAATTGCTTTCAATACCAGCTTTCTCTTAATATCTTTATTTCCAAACAAACGTAATTTTTACTCAATTACCTGACATGTCACCTTTTTTTTTTTTAACTTGTTGCGTCTACACCTTGACGCAACGCGTCTCCAACCCCCTTACCGGGCGTTGAGCGCTTTGCACTGGGGAGTAATCCTCCATTAATGTGCTTTCTATTCTGGGGTAATCCTCCGTTAATATCCGTTGTAATAATTACTATATTTATCAAGTCTTGTCACGTCGCAATCAGTCAGTTCCTTTGATCCCTTCGGCCAGGGACTCGACGCCGTTAGATCTTGGGGTTCCTCGCCGGTCACCCAACCACGAACCCGCGAGTCTCGAATTCGCTTAACCTTCGTGACTTCACGGAGCGTAGTAAACGAATGCGGCTAGCGCCTCCGGCATGTAACCTGTTAGCACAAAGAAAATATTACTGGTGTTGAATGAAACAAATACCATACATTTTTGGAAAACATTTTTGCGATTGTGATAGGCTTTTGCTGTTGTGACCAAGTACAAAAGTTTCCTTCGTGAACTCCTATTACAATAAATAATCTTATTTAAAGTAATGAAACAGAACTTTTCTTACATTATTATTGGCCTTTCTTAACACAACTTTCACTTGAATATCGTATGCTGAGGTTTGTTCACAATACTCATTCCCATAATTTATTTGCTAATAATTCTTGGATTTCCCAGATTGTTCCCTGTGAATAAATACACGCTCCTCTTTTTTGTGTATTGTATTTCTAATAATTAATCGATATTTTGCACCGGAGCCCTGAATTTCTTTTTTTCTATGTCATTTTATCTTGTCATAAAAATGCCGACAAAGTCGGCTGTCGTAATTATGTACTTTCATTTGAAGTTGCATTCATTTAAATTTTCCTGTTACAAGTTGTTCTTGAGTTGCTTCCTTGATTACTGAAAAAAATCAGCTTTTGCTGACATTTTCATAATTGGAATAAATTCACTTACTGCAACCGATTTGACTGCAAATGTATATTTTGAGAATAATAATCATGTGACCCTGGAATGGTCTTCACTCGAATCCACCTTTAATCTAATATCTATGTGTGTTTTCAACTTCATTTAATGATATAAAAATCACGTTAATATTTTTAAGAGTTAAAATTATAAGACTTACAGACAATTAGTGTCTTTGTAGCATAGCTTGCAAATTTATTAGCATTTGTAAAAACATACTTTCTTTGCTCACAGCATTCTACCATCCTCGTAACGCCACTAACACCATCAACTGCTCCTTTGCCGTGACAGAAAGGAAAAAACGCCATTATGCCGAGATCCCATTATTGTCTATTGAGAATTAAAATTGAGCTAGGTTGTACTTATTCTTGAATTCTGCTGCAAAACCATCAGATAGTTTTACAAATTCGGTAAGAAGTAGAAGTTTTAACAATTAAATGCGTTCCAGGAATCCCCCTTACTGAATGTTTGCCTGAAAAATACCGTTACTAATGAACACAAAGGAATAGTGGCCTGACTGTGCCCAAGCAACAGATGTAAATATTATTTAAGGATAGAACCAAAGTTGTGCTGTAGACTATAATTTTACATGCGTTCTACACGTAATCTACATTAGTCTACATGACTCTTTTGACGTGTAAACTACATAAACAATGTAATCTAAGTAAACTATTTATTTTTTCCCATCAAATAACGCAAAATTGTTTATAATAAGTCGTAATAGTAGAAGCATGTTGAAATGTAATACTAAAAATTTAATTTGCGATTCAGTAAGTCAAACACAATATGCCACTTCTGATGAAGAGAAGACGATCTCCGTAATCACCTCAAGAAACCAATAGGTACTTTTCTCAACTTGCACATCAAACCACTCTACGTACATCAGACTTTTTCCCTTCAAGTGTCGCTTGTGTCAAGATCCGCAGTGTCGCTTCCCGTAAGAGAGGCGGACCCGATGAATATTTCACAAGTGAGGAAGTCAATTCTAGTCATGACTCTCACCCGCTCCATAAATATTTTTGAAGCAAAATAATGTTAACTTGAAATTTTAAAAAATGTTTATTCATAATGGTAGTACTCCGTTCGGTGTGATTCAATCAATATGTAGTATTTTTTTGGATACATTTTGTATAATTATAAATAAGTATTGTCTTTGGGTGTCGGAGCATGACTCTCGTAGATTCGCCTCTAACCCACAAGAAAGATAGATTACCGTTGTTAACATAGATTATCGTTGTCTACGCAGTGTACGTTGTCTACGCGTTGTTTACGTGAAGACGTAGAGTCTACGTCGTGGACTATGTTTCTTTTACGCGTAGACGCATATCACTGGATAGAACCAATGCAACGTCTGTAGCTTATTCTAATACTTTGCTGAATAATTTTCTGAAAATCAACTTACACGATGCTCAGTGCAAGAATTCTGGAACTCTTGAAAATAATTCTGTTACATAAATCTGAACACAGCAATGTTTGTGAAAATAGAATAATACTGAAAAGGTATACTCTACTAAGACATAGACGATTCTTGTTTCAACTACTATCTACAAACTTCCTTCAACGTTAGCCCATTTTTACTTCCTCGCAATCTACTTGCGTAGTATTGAGAAAATATTTTTTTGGTTTAATTGGTCGACCTTTAATTTTTTTGTATATCATTTTTCTCATATCACATACTATTTACATACTTCACATATCATGATTTGCATACATCACCACACATTTTTACATTCATCACCTATCTTTATTTGCCTACATCACCTATCATTATTTACATCATCACATATCGTTGTTTACTTACATCACAAAACATTATTTACCTACAAGACATATTATTTTTACATATTTCATATGTTATTATTTACTTACATATTATTTATGTACTTCACATATCATTATTGGTATACATCACCCAACATTATTTACATACATCATCTATCATTATTTACATCATCACATATCATTGTTTACTTGCATCACAACTCATTATTTACATATAACACATAATTAATTTCACATACTTAACAGGTTATTATTTACTTACATCACATAATATAATCAATTATCCTTTATTTTGTATACAACTTAGATAAGGTCATATTTTTTGTTCTCTTTAAGTAATCTAATGTTTTTTGCATCCTGTTTCAGTATTTAAACATGCTTTAATGCTTTTGGGAAGTTTGGATTGGATTCTTTCTGATTCGAATTCTTGGCATTCAACTAAAAGGTGTTTGACTGTCCAAACTGAACCACACTTTTCACACTTGTTTCTCGTTTCTTTTGTAATTAAATGTATGTGTGTCAAATTTGTATGACCTATTCTTAGTTTATCTATTGTCACTTGCTGTTTTCTTGATGTTGACCATGTGAGTGGTTATCAAAAATGGATGGTCTGATCTTCCGTAATTTATTTGAGTTTTTTTCCAGCTGGAGTCCCATAATGTTTTCATGTTGGTGCTAATATAGTTCTTAATTTCTTCTGGGGGTGAATAAATTGAGGTATTTAAGGCTTCATTGATTGCTCTTTTTGCCTCCTTATCTGCTTCTTCATTCCCTTGTATTCCCTGATGACTTGGGATCCATACTAGTTCTATACTATAATTCTTTGTAGTTAGCCAAATAATTAATTCTTGGATCTCCTTGATGAGTATGTTAGAGTTGCTGGTGTTTCTTATTGCCATAAGGGGGTGATTTAGAATCTGAAAATATTACATGTTTATTATTTATTATATTGTTTCTTATTATTTGGAGTGATTTTAGTATAGTTATTGTTTGACAGGTAAATACAGAGTAACTGTCATAGATACTGAATCTGTATATTCCATCATTAGATACTATTGCACAGCCTCTTCTTTCATTCAATGCTGACCTATCTGTATAAATGTCTTGTAATCTGAGTATTTGTTTTTCATGAGAAAATATTTGAATGCTGCAGCAAAAAGCGATTTTTCGACAGAAAACTTGTATCGTAAGGCCCAGATATCCAAAAAGTGGGTAAATCTTTTTGCTAGTATACGTAGTAAACTATTTCCTCTAACACATTGTGTAGTCAAAATCTACGTTTTGTGGGTTTGAGAGTGAAAATTGATTGAAATCAAAACGTCTGTCTGACTGATTCTAGAGTTTTTCCTTACTGAATTCCGTTCTTTGAAAGTAAACTTGAAATACTGTATACGAAAATTTCTGATTTAAAAAAAATTGGAAATGCAAATTTTCAACTTCTTTGTAAGTGTCGGGAAGGTTGTGAAGCCAGTGGTGTAGGGGTATAGTGATTATCCTTTTATTGTTATTTGAACCTGAGTTCAAAACCTATCGCGAAGAAAAAAATTTAGTTGTTTGATACTCTTTTACAGGTTAATGTACAATTATAATATTGTATTACCGTCATAAATAATGCGAGTATGTGCTGCTGTAGCACCTTTAGTTATTTTCTGTTTTTGTATGTCATTTAGTTACATTGTTGTGTTTTTGTTTCACTGTATGTTCTGTTCCATTTTATGTGTTCTTAGAATACTTGGTAGTCGTTGATCAGTTTCCTTACAGTTATACCGGCTTATGGTGGTTAAGGACGTCAACTGATATCTCTACAGTGTCTCTGACTTGGAAGTCCTAGGATTTGAATGCCGACGGCGGCCGGATTTTCGACCCTAGCTACACAAGTAGGTCGAATTCACTCGCTGTCTGGAGGAGAATTCCAGCAGACGAATGCTCTGATCGGTAATTTCCCGTGCTTTCTCCGATCAACACAACACGAATACCAGAGCAGTTCTCATCTGCCAGGAGAATATCAGAGCAGTTCTATCATTCAGGCCACGGACCACGCGCGTTCTTTCCTTCCTCTTCCTTGTCCTACCCTCACCCCTTACTTACACAAACTTACACGCACCAACCAGCATAATCATACATGTTGAGTCGAAAGCTTATACTGGGGGATGCCCCGCTGGTAGGAGATACCTGGTTGAGTGGAAAACTCCATAAGCAAACATGAAGGTCTTGTTCTTAATGGATCTCGCCATCCAGCAAAGGGAAATCATCGTCACTTCCCACGATAAAAATAATGCACTCCACTTACGAGACTAATAAACTAAGCCGTTTACGCGCATGGAATCACTGATCAATTATGCAGTACAACAGCTTCTCTAATGTTTTTAATTGTGAATTAATTTGTAGATGGTGTGTTGTATCTGTTTCTCTGTATTAAATTTTGTAGTTACAGATTTGTTATCTTTCAAATGAAGTTTTTTTGACTTGAAAATGGAAAATATGTTGCCCACAACGCTGTGCTAAATGAATGAACTCGTTTCTAACTGCCTTAATTTTAATCAGTGTCTTATTTACCTACAGCTACCTAAGCTAAGTAAGCAGTTGCTTAGAGGCCCCTTTTCATGGGGGCAGGAGTCCTGAAAAAAATAGTAATAAAAATCATTAAATATATTTGTATCAGTAATAATTATTAATAAAAAATCTGCTGCATTAACAATTTTGTATTTAAATTTTTACCCTAATTTTTATCCCTCCAGACCTCAAAAACCTTCCTTTATTAATAAGAAACAAAATTGGGCACTGAGGGGTACATTGTGTGTTCGCATAGAAATGGATGTAGAATGCTATTTCTGAGCTGAGAGTGATAATCCGAGCGAGACACAGAAAATCTTCAAGGTCAATACCCGGAGGGGGGAGCTGTGGAATTCATGCTGCTCAAGCGAGGAGGAAGCTTCTGCCTCTTTTAATCAACTGCTTTAGAAGAAGAGTCGGAGAAAGGAAGGAGAGATTTCCAAGGACAAATCAAGCTCGAAGCCAGTCGTGAGAAGGAATTCTAATAGGAAACTATTCCCTTATGTCTGAACTCTTGACTTGGTAATGAAACGTCTGATTGGTATCCGCCAGTCAAAAAGAATCCTCAGAAATGTGACAACTCAACAACTATTCATACGTGAAGAGCATACGAGAAAGTGAAATTGTTTAAAAGCATGGCAAGCTGCAGGGTTGTAAACAAAATAGTGAAAAATTCTTTTCTTCTTTCTTCTTTGTCTCGTTGTTGTTGTTATTATTATTATTATTATTATTATTATTATTGTAATAATAATAATAATAATAATAATAATAATAATAATAATAATAATAATAATAATAATAATAGTAGTATTAGCAGTACCAGTAGTCATAGTAGTAGTATTAAAACTGATTTGAAGGATGTAGTAATAGATACCGTTCGAGATAACATTTATATTTCTCCCATGACTACTACACCAGAAATTTCTTATCTGTTGTGAACAAAGATCCTCTGCAAAATATTTTGTTCTCATATGGGGGTCATATTCCCCTTTGGTTATTCAAGCGATAACAAAATTGCGAGCTGGTTAGCATTGGAATGAATGATGAAATAAATGTCTCATGCTGATTGGAGTTATGGTTACCTATTAATGACAAAATTAGCATAAATGAAATAGGAGAGACTCCAAAAAATCTATCGTGAAAACCTGTCATCATAACACATAGCATATGAATTAACCAAAAATTAAAGCATAATTAAAGCATACTCATAGAGTTGAGACACTAAAGAAAAGTGTATCTATAACAGTTCCGATGAATTTTTAATTATTTTTTTGTATGACAATTTTAAAACATTCCCGGTGTTGTCAAGTAACTTGAATACATAAATGAACGACACATGCCTGTCAGCGAGGTAAAATTAATCGCGTACTTCAAGTTTGTCTAACAGAACCAAAATTTAAACCTCAATTGACTCATCGGAAAGCACTGTCTCTGAATCTACTCTTTCGAGAGAACACAATGTAATAGCAAGTCGTGACTTTTGCGGAGTAAGTATAGCAATTTTTCCTCTCCGTCCCAATTAATTAAGAGCTGTGGACACGGAGCGTTGAGAAGCAAAAGAACCTCGTGTTCACCTTGATTTATATCTTTTGCGAGATGATGAAAGTGAATGTCCGTAATTCATCAACCGTGCTAAGGTACGGTCGTAGTCTCGACGAACCACAAGTTGTTTAGGGCCTGCCAACGTTCTTTCCGTCATTACATTATATTCACGCCTGAGTATTTGAAGAGAGTTGCGTGACCAGCTTTGGAAGTGGTGAGAGTGATCCGACAACACATTTATAAGGCAGTCAAGTTATTTTCGACAAAATGTTAAAATATGTAAGTATTGCTAGAATCTAATTAAATTCTTAGGAAAGTTGTTTATTCTCACTTCACTAATATTTCATATGAATTACGACTTCCTGTTTGTATTCCGACCGATGGTACATAAAAATAGCGATAAGATTGTCATATGACGAGAATACTTCATAAAGAATGATATAAATTAATTCCAGCGGATTAAGATCCACTTTCGCATCACGGAAAATAAATTTCAGAAAGTAGAAAGTCACAACAGTTTCACATTCTTCAAAAGATTCTGCCTGCTACGCAAACGTTTTCCTGGTATTTAGTATATATTCACACATGCAATATATCAAATCAGTTACATGCTTATCAAGTCCTCATACAAGCTTTATAACTGCTTAAATATGAAGTTTTATGTTTAGAAGTACGGTACTGCCTAGCCAACTTCATGAAGCATTAATTCAAGACATTAGACATTTTAATTATTTGGTTATGATTTTACAGCAAAATACAGGAAATCTCACCAAATATGGGCCATCACCATAACTTCTAAACGGTTAACGATATAATGCAGTATTCGCTCAGCAATGCGGAATCATGGAACAAGTGATTGGTGTTGAAATATTGTTTGAATTTTTTTAGATTCGAGAAATTTGATCATCTTTGATTTTTTAAATGGAACTAGTGTATATCTTTCTCGCTAGCAATAGATATATCATAAAAAGGCATAAATTATATAACATTTTCAATGTTTTGATAGTATTTTGAGTATAAAATTATACTTTCTGACGTGCGATTTTAAATTAAACGTACAATATTTCCTGTGGCAGCCTTGGCAACTGTCGCCTTTGGGGAAGGTGGCCTTCGCGAGCTCTCCCCTCTCTCCGCAACAGCCCCGTGCCGCGAAAGCCAGCTTCCCCAAAGGCTGGAAGACCACCTTTCCCTTCAAAATTACGAAATAGAATGTCAAAAAGCAGTGCGAACATTTTTTCGTGCGAAACAACTGGAATTGCAATAAACGTGGCTTTGATCTATTGTTTGAGGTTTTCTGGCATAGATAGGGAAAGTTAGAGATGAATTAGTATGATTAATGCATAATAGCGTTAGTACGCTTAATGATGAATAATTTATCTTCGCCACACTATTTTATTACGATGGTTGGTATGCTTCAATAGATTTTACGTCTATAACAAATATAGTCGTTATTAAACTCTTGGATAGTCCGTCAGAGAGAGAGAGAGTCTTGAAAGCAGAATATTTTACGAGTTCGACATAGGTCATTATAGTTGACATTTTACCACTCTTCCGCACGAGATATTCATAAATTCTGTTAATGACAGACCAAACATTAACTGCGTGAATCTTCTTACTTTTAACGGGACCTTCTTTACTCATCAATTGACCGTTCAAGGTAATTGAAAAGGTGAGTACGAGAAAGGCCCACGGACCAGAAGCCATAGGAAGGAATCTAAGTTTTCATTGTTCCTTTGCAACCAAAATCCAAGAGCTTGTAAGCTAGATAGCCCATCTTACAAATCATGCTATACTCATTCCATGTTTCTTTCGAAAAAAAAAGAGTTGGCATAAAAGATTGTACTCGGTAGGCTAGAAACTATGTATTTAAAACAAAACCATTTGCTCTTCAACAATCCTACAATTGAGATTCGATGTTTATTATGGAATACTTCAGTGATGAAAATGGTATTTATTAAAAGTAAAATACAGTAAAATGTGTGTGAAGGATATGAAGAAGGAACGGAAAATTAGCTATATGTTCTTCATAAGCAAAGCTAGCTCAATGAAACAATGGAAACCGGACAAAAATCACGATCGATAAGGGTGAGCAGCGTTATAGACTCTGGAAAACATCACAGTATTTGTTATATTAAAGAAAGGTATACAATAAAAAAAGGCAAATGCTATCAATCTTTCATTCCTCTTTGTTGCCCTATCCTCCTCCTTTATTTATACACACATACACTAACCACACACGTCGGGAGCTAAGAGCTTGTCCCGGCTGGGGCGGCGCCCCACTGATGGGAGATACCTGGTCAGGGATAACCCCGCAAGCCGACGTGTAGGTCGGCGCCGGATTCGCCATCCAGCGGGGGAAGATCACCGCCACCTCCCGCGATAGCACATGCACTACAATTAAGGGACTAACAACCTTAGCAGTTGACGTACCCGGAAACCCGCATCACCTGTGCGTAATGCCAAGATGTCTTTCGCCTTTTATGCACTAACATGGTCACCGACGGGAAACACGGCCGGCCGGCCTTCAAGAGCACGTCGCGCAGTGCAAGGTTTCGTAACTCGGCCGACGACCGGCAGAACGAGGCGGCGGTTCTTCGAAAGCAGGTAGTAATCGGCACCCTGTCGTAAGGATAATCGGCCCCGCGGCTGCCTTACCGGTGGTTAACGAGGAGAGTGCTTCTCTTGAGAGATGTTGAGGGCGATGGCGCAGGCGGGCTGCTGGGCGGGACGGCGCGAGGGCAAGTGGAGGAAGCAGCCACTCTCCGGTGGAGGACGGGGGTCGGAGCGGGGGGGCGAGCTGACGAGGGAGAAAGAAAGTCTTGAAACACTAACCCATTAAGGCACTGTGATGCTTTTATAGTAAAAAGTAATGTAGTATGTAGCTGAGAGTAAAAACAGGCAATCGTAGTGCAATGTTACGACGTTTCAGGAATATTTTAGACGTTCCTGAAAGATCAGTGCTCTAGGAAGGAAAATCGCTTGCAAAGCTGCAGACACGAAACATTAGTTTATATATGTGTGATATAAATACGCTGTAATGCATTAAATAATGTTTCATTTAAAAGATGGGGACATTTTGTTATCTTTTAAAAATTCAAATGATCCAAAATTAGTATTAACCAAAACTGTTTTTTAAAAAGTACATTAATATTTATTAGGATATATCTAAGAATAATTAATTAGTAACCAATTGCTCTTTTCATCGTCCTAACTATAGTTAGCCTTCTATTTCTGAAGAACTTCGTTCTATTTCTGAGGTTCTTCCTCATCTGTTCTTGCAACTTCCTCTTTCTCATCTGTTCGTCGCTGCAAAACTATGATAGGCACTATAATCACCACAATGTTTGTAATTGAATAAAAATATGTAATTGTTCATTAAATGTTGACGGCGCTGTGTCGTGATGATATGATGGGAGTATGTATTGGGAGAAAGATGAACTCCGGGTTGATTATTAAATGTGGTTTATTACGAGCTCTTGTTAAAGTACGGTTATATCCTGAAAGAGGCTACGCAGCCCAGCACTCAGTCTGTCGTCGGGGTTGGGGAAGGGTGGCAGGCAGCGGCGGCGGCAAAGGCGGATAAGCTGACGGTGGGTCGCTAGGTTCGGCACGGCGTCGATTACCGTCTTGGTCAACCCGAAGGCAACCAGAGTGGGACGCCGGCGATGACTACCGCGCTCACGAAGGGCGGGAAGCTAGCGGCTACTTCTTTTTTCAATTTTCCCTCCGTCAGTATCCCTGACGAGGCGGGAATTTATTCAAAATACGGAAATGCCATTAATGCTCCAGCATTTCTGCTTATGGAGCTAAGGGGAGGACAATATCCTAAATAAACAAACTTAAATTTAACTTAAACCTAAATGCATTATGGCACTTTTGGCGATCGCGACCACTTCTGAGGCCGTACGCGGCCTTATACACCACCAGGCCAGTTCATCCCAGCGTCAGCGGAGATGGCGTTGCCCTAGTTCGGTGGCACACACAGGGGTGCGGGGTTGACGAGCGGTCAGTCTACACATCTGGACACCATACCAGCGCGGCCCGAGCGCAGGGCGAACGGCGAGGGGTGCAAGACGGTGTCGCCTCATGGCACTTACAAGAATCACTTCTCTCTGCGGGCGGCAAGAAGGCAGAGGAAGAAGCAGCCAATCTGCGGTGGATGTCGAAGGTAACGTCGCGGAGGGGCGACGGCGGAACGGCGCGGAATAGTTAACCGGGAGATCAAAAAGTTTCGTGGCACAACTTCCCAACGTTGCGCTCGCAACGTACTTCTCTGGCGCCCTTCATATACGAATTCAGTTGTGCGATTTTGCGTAATTGTTAACAAATTCAAGAAACGCATTTTATTAAATTTGAGAGAGTTATTTTTTCACTGTTTTAAGGTCTTGCATATTCATTTAGTAAGAGCTATTAAGATCTTGCATACATAAGCATACTTAAGTAAGTGCATTCATTTTATTGCTCTCGGTGACGACACCAATTCTATGAAAGTGAATCTAATATTCATTGTTCAATGAAATATGGAATGTAATTTTATATTCGACATTCTCCTCCTTGTTCGAATGATCTTGCAAGGGCCGCGTTGCAGCGGCCGGCGTGAGAATGTGGTGAACTGTCCCTTCCCAGGAGCCAACGCGGCATGGCGCATGCGCAGTGAGGAGATAATTTTAGTCTTGAGCTGGCAGAAGTTGTACTTGTTTCAATCGGTGAAGAGGAATTGTAGTTGTTTCATGAGACGTTAATGATGAGTTCTCGCGTGTCCGTTTTGTGACAAGTAGTAACCTACTTTCCGTGAGTTATACAGTTTTTAATAAGGTATTTTTTTAAATATTATTCAGTTATTGACCAGAACTATTTCTTATTCCTTATCGTTATAAGATATGGCCAAAAGGCCATATCTTATAACGATATATAACTTGTAGTTTTAAAGATGAGAGGAGATGTATTGTTTTATTTAATGCAGTGGAAATCTTCTGTATTTGTAGTAATTGAAATGTGTTTGTTCCAAAGAAAAGTAATATTGAACGACATTTTCTGATTAATCACGAAAACTGCAGTAGAGGTTTTCCTAACTATGAAAACATTAAGTAAAATAACAAAAATCAAAATTAACGTTACAATAATGTGTTTCTAAAAGGTCAGATGAGCAATTTAGTAATGTGACAATAGCGTCTAACAAAATATTTTGTCTGTTAGCTACGAGAAAAAATCTTTCAATGATGGAGAGCTTGTTGAAATACAATGATCAGTGCAGCCAAATGTCTCTCCGACATCCGTAAAAATAAATCTGCACTTACATCTTCAATTAACAGGGCTAAAGTCACACAAAACTGTTGCTAGACGAGTTGATTAGATTTCTAATAATTTGGAAAATCAATTATATCAGAACTGACAATCATGTGAATATTTTTCACTTTAGTGTGATGAATGCACTGATCTCACCCATTGGACAGTTGTATATACATTATTATCATGATGTTTGCGGGCTCTCGGATAAAGGAAGAACTTCCATTAAATGAACGCGCTAGGAGAGAAAACCTATTTAATTCTTTTTTAAATTTGTCAAAGACAGTAACGTACGCCTTTCAAAATTTGGATCTATAACAACAGATGAGGGCCTCTCTAGTGATTGGTAGGAACAATGGATTTGTAGGTTTTTGTGTTAGGGATGGATCATTTTCAGAATTTATTTCATATAATTGTACTGCACACCACGAATTTTGACGTGCAAAAGTTGGTAAGTTCGACCATGCAATGAAAGTTGTAACTCGGTGTGTATGTTGCATCAGATAGTCTTCTACTTACCATAGATTATTTAGAAATATTTTGGATGTATCGTACGTTGAGCAAGGTAATATAATTCTTCATGCAGACATAAGAGGGCCGGATGAGATCAGAAATTTTTTTAATATGATCTCCAGGACAACATTATGAGGAATTCGATGATATATGTTGGCTACTAGATATAGCATTCACGGCAGATATCACCACAAAATTAAAAATGGAATTAGAAGGGAATGGTTGCAGCATTTCAGGTATAATAAGAGTAAATGATTTTCAGAGGAAACTGATTTCACATATTCAACGTTTAATAAATTCCTTTTCTCAATTTTGAAATTTTAAGTCTATTGCGGAAACTGTAAATAGCTGTGAGTTTGATCTCTAATCTATTGCTTAACTTAAAACTCTAGCATCAGAACTTGGTAACAGATTTAAAACTTGAGTCAGTGGCAGTGCATCAGTATCCCATTTGCTTCTGTAAACGTTAGTAAATTCGGAAGTGGGAACTGCGAAATCTTCCGAATGTACATACAGTAATATTCAGTTGTAGAGTGGCGGTGATGTAATTTTCATGGCGCCCGCATCACTATACAAATCAGCCATTTTCGTCCAAGTGGATGGTCCAAAACGGTTGGACAGCGCTGCAACAACTCTTTTTGCTAGGTAACGGTGGTTTGAAACAAAATGAAAAATTACGAAAACAAATTGAAACAAAATAAAAAATTCAAATGTGTGTTAAGGTCGGTTTCACTTCGACATAACATGTAATAATGAACAGTATTTACCCGATTTCTCAGAAAATGAAATAACTTATATTGCGTAGTGCTCTGAAGCGAATGACGTGTCCTCAACAGGCGACAGTTCAAGTCTGAAGAAGGTTAAGAGGGAAATTTGTAAATGAATACAACGCGAGCGTATGCAAGTAATGCATTTGCAATCAAATTTAAATAAAATTTTAAACTTTTGATTGTGTAATACAATTTTCTTACTAAAATTAATCAGTTTTCAGTTGATCGGAAGCTAATTCAGGCGTGGCAATTTTTGCCTGTAGAGGACGTGGAAAGCCGTGCGTAAGTTTCTATATAGCAAAAGGAAAAATAAAAATGTATATTATTAAAATATCCCGGGAATGTTTTTGAACATTCTTCAAAGAATCGCTCACTGAAGGGGTGTCTCTAGCAATGCAGTAAGTAGGTGCTATACGATGTAGTATTATTTTCATGTGATAGCAGTGAACTGCATTAAAGAATTATTTCATATGGAAATGCTGCAAACTAGAAAGTATTAGAAATATCCAAAATTTCAGATAACAATACTTCTTTCTGAACACTGTTAATTTAAGTGATTAATGAGATAATTTAATAATTAATTTCATAGTATCAGTATTTAATGAAATAAAAATTGCAATTTATTATACCTAAGTAGTTAATATTTAGTGGTACTTTTCACTCTTTGAACTAGATTTATTTTTTAAAATGTATTTATCGTCAAATTACAGTAAAAACTACAAGTTTATATTTCCACTTTTGCAGTACTTCTTTCTTCCTGCAAGAGTGGTAAATTGCGGTATTGTCAATATTTCATCATTGACACTGCAAATCTACCAGAATTTCTGTGATAATACTTTTCATATCAGAACGAAATCATGATTTGCATTCTGAGACTGTTCTGAAACTAACAAGGAGAGTCAGTGATAGCGGTGGCAGGTGCAATTACCTGGGGCGCCCGGTCACAAGGGGCCCCCAAAAGTAATTTTTTTGGTCTCACTGAACACACTTTAAAGGGCTCTTCTGAAAGCGATTTGTTTATTACCATAAATTAAATAATAGTATAAAATTTGATTTACATGTTTTATTTTGTGGTCGCGAATATGTTTTCCAAAATTGTAATTTAATACCCGTGGCTCCAATTATTTATTTCTACATTTAAAGTTTTAAGGGTCCTATTCTGGGTTTTGTTATTAATTATTTGAAACAAAGCAAAAGTCCGCAAGGCCGGATTCTGAATTTTGTAATTGATTATGATGAATAAAGTTTGTTTCATTTATTTTTCAGCACGCTTGTTTTTAGTTGGACGAAATTTTTCGAGGGGGCCCCAGTTTAATTTTTTGAACCGAGGCCTCGAAACGACACTGAGGAAGTGATTTTCTGAGATGCGTGGTGTTCAGTGCACAAGGGAATCAAGTTAACTTTTAGACATTCGGGATTAATTCATATTTAAAATCTCTATCCGAAGCTCTTTTCAGAACGCTCAAAAGCATAATTATACGAAGTATCTTTTAATATTCTCACAATTTCAAACGACGTTAATATTTTCCCTGTAATTAACTGTTCCGTAAGCACTTTATGACTATTTTGCTCACAAGTTGATCAAAATGACTTGCTTTCCTTTTGCTCTGACTGCATCGTGTTGCAGACGATGGCCCCAGGAAGGTGGGCACGATGCCCGGGGCTCTCGGCGCGCTGGTGGCAGAGGAAGCAGCCACTCCCTGCCGAAGGGTGGAAGGAGACGGTTCAGAGCAGCGATCCTGTGGCGCAAGGGACACTGGTGAGAACCAAAACTAATTTTTTCAAGTAATATGATGTTATGATTAAAGTGACGTTCAGGATTTGTAGGGATAAAAATGCAGTGGGCTCTGCTTTGGGTATGTGTTTAATAGTTTTAATGCTGTCGATTCAGAACTGGGTAAATGGGAATGTGTTGTTGGAGTACTGATTCTTTTTTCTACTCCCATTGTATAATTCTGTCATTTGGTGGCTGCAACCCGTTGCATAATGACACAGATTTCATCATGATTCAGGGTTTTGACCAATGACAGAGAAATATACGAATATTGACACTTAATTGATAATTGAAAATCGGTCTAATAATTGTTTCTTTCGAAATTTTACATCAAAATGGCATTTAATATTATATTATGCTTATGACTGTTAATTTCTTTTATTTTTAGTATTTTGTAATTAGAATATTATTTAAAATAAATTGGATCGCAATTTCACTTTGATACTGTTTGACTAGCATCTGCGCAGAGTATTTTATTTTATTTGATTCATTTTACGTAAAAAAAAAAAACAGTTAAAACTGCGTATGACGTGCTATGGGGAAAAGTGAATTGTGTACACATTTTCAAAATTCTGTGATCCATACACTAAGTCATATACTACTGGAATTTTGAAAAAAAAACTCCCATGTAATAAAATCTATTTTCAAGGATAAATAAGCAATACATTTTGGGTTCTTATCCATGCTGTCCTTCGGAATAATACGGAATAATAATAATTCGGAGTACCAAGCCATCTGCGTAGAGTAGGGTAGGGAGCTACCCGCGAGGTGGCCTGGGCTGAATTCACATGTCAACTGCCACGAAACGATTCATTGTAAAAGTTTAAATTATAAAAGTGACCAAAAGTCTTAGAAAAAGTACCGTAGGAAACTCGATGTATTATAAAGTTGTGCATGACTGCCTGTGGATTTGTGCGTGTACTTTGCAACGTAATACAAATATAGTTTACGAAAACAAAAATCCATGAAATTCCCGTCTTAAAGGAATTTCAACAGCGAAGTTAGTGATAAACGATAAAGAAGTGACCTTTATTTTCAGTTTAGGTGTTCAATAACTAGTCTAACAGACGAAAAAGGACAGTCTATGGAAAAGGAGAGATTTTGTGAATACAAAACAAATAAATTCAGTGTTATCTATTCTTTCTCATCGGCAGCGTATTCTGATTAAGACACTAATTGATGATAATACGTAAGAAGCAACTTCGGAAAGAGCAGACCTCCATGTCGTGTGTCAGCTTCTTCACATTGGCCACGCCTCTGCCCGTGAGTTGCTATCCTAAGTGTCAGAAGGATGCTCAGGGTATCGTCAGGTGTATTAAGCCGGAGATGCCAGGAAGAGCAGCTCCTGAATGACCTTCAGTTCGGCCGAAGGTCGGCACGTGCGGGGCGCTGGTTCCAGGGCTTTCGCTGCTCGGCAAGAGGGACGAGGCGACCAACAGCGGTCGGAAAACCGCCCATGGAAATAAAGAGGTTATCCAGTGTATTCTTTTCTAATATCTGCGCCCTATTTCTGTATTTTAAGCCAGAGTAGAGTTGAGTTGTCATTCCTTGCCGTTTTTCGCAAATTGTCCCCTGATTTTGGCATTCGTCCTCTGTTTTGTTCCCAAACGTAAAAATGTTATGATAACATCATATTTTACAAATTTAAGGAATCACTGTTTTTTCTAAAATAAATTTTCAGTACTTTTGTCTTCTGTAGTTTATTAATTCATATAGCTTGTCTCATAAAGTATGAACGAAAATTTCATTTTCAATGATGCTTATTAGCAGCTTCGAAAAACATTCAAGTTCACAACAAATCGAAATCTGACCTTTTCTCTCTCATTACATAGACCGTGCAACAGGAACAATTTATGTTGGAAATGATTTGAGGTGATGCGTAATACTATTCGAAATTATAGTGTTTTCATTTCAATGTTTCAAAATAATAATTAATTGTGCTTTTATGAATATAGATCCATATAATTTTCTTCCATTTAACTTAACATATTCCCGATATGAAATAATTATTTATTGATTTTGTGTTTATGTAGTTAAGACAAGGTACAATTTTTAATAAATATTTTATTTCAGTTTTCCATTCTCCATTAAAAATTAATAAATATTAACAAATATACAATTATTTTAAACATTAAATAGTAATTGATTTTAAAAGACATCAAAGTGGATGTTTCCGTGACTAGGCCAAAGAGTTCACGGACGAGGCCGATAGGCCGATTCTAGGAATCCCGTCGTGGCGTAGAAAGTTACGTTTGCCGTGTGATGTACCATATTTTATTGGAGACCTACATTTTTGCAAATTTGTGCGTGTTATACACATTTAATTGGCGACACGAAACATAGTCTTTATTTTTCGAATTGAGAGCTAATATGTATTGTTTCATAATTGTCGTACTACTTTCAGTACTTGCGGAAAGTATTTTTGATACGTTTCCCGGTGGTGTTGAAAAAATTGAACTTTCATGTCCGAATGTGTGCGAGTTTGTATCTCATTCCAGAGTCTCCAATACTTTTTTTTTTTGCAATTTTTGAGCGCGTTTGGTTAGCTAAGCAGAACTAAAGTAAATATAAAGAGAAAACCTTCAAGCACAGTTTAACAGTACATGCGAAATTTCGTATTAAAAATTTTCGTTAGATTTGCCTCTCAGATCTCTTCCGGATTAATAAAGATACTGGCGAAACAATTTCGGGAAGATGGCAAACTTATAAACAGTGTTCCCCGAAATGGCAGAAACAATATGATACCCTAGGCTAGAGAGTGGTGTTGGGAAATTATATATTTCCCTTCCACACAACTGGCGTACGTGTATGTAGCCGTTTACCATAGCCGTGAAATGATTCTCGGCTATGGAAGTTCTCAAACTTTCCCCTCCTACGTCAGTAGTTACTGTACTGTGTTTGACGAATGATAAAATCTTTTCTCAATATTGTGTACCATTCCCACATAACCGAACGTTTCATGAACCGTACGACATGTCAGAAATCGGTGTATTTTTAATATGATGATCTGGCAAAATTATAAATGTATGTTTAAATAAATTGCCTGCGCCGGTAGCCGAAATTCTTTACCAGGATTCATGAAGTTACGAAAGTTTAGCAGCTCGAAACATCCCAGGTTCCCGGTTGGGTGACCGTCTGAGAACACGATACGAAAGGCGCTGAGCCCCCGGCCGTTAGAGATAAAAAGGCAATGACAAATGACTTCACGTAAGACTGACAGTATTCAAGGAGAAAGCTTGAAACATTGTTAAACGAATAACAACTTAAAAAAATTAAAACGTGAAAATTGTTCAGTTACCCTGTACAAGAATCCCACGTGCCTAAGGAGGTTTGCTAGTCACAGTTTTCAGTAATCCTGATCTAGTAACTACAAACTGTCTAGTACAAATTCAGAATCATTCTTCTGTGTTTGTTTTTAAATGAAAAGTATCGCCAATTATCATTTCGATTGTTTATTTTTTCTTTCAAATTCTTCATTATCCAACATGCCAGACCAGGTTTATATACATGATAAACAAACATGTTCAAATGATTTTCTCACTTTTTATTAATAGGATGATTCAAATATTTAATAATATATAATAAATATTTAATAGTTTTATTGAATTGTAATGAGAAAAGTTTGTGAGGAGGGGGGAATGAGGAAAAGGAAAATCATGGAGGTTACAGTTCACTAATTTTCTGTAGCAACGAAAGTCATTCAGTGTCTTAATTTAATACATTGTAAATAAATATGAATCGACAAATAAAAATATATTTTAACTCAGCATTAATTAAAATTCATTGTAAGAAAACTTCAGACCGCTGAACACTGCGTTTTCCCTTCCCTTCGCCTAGAATAACCTTGGCTGTAATAAAATCTATTTCAAAGATAAATCGGCAATAAATTTGGGCTCTTATCCATCATTTTCTTCGTCAAGAGATAATACATCCTGCCATGACAACATGGAAAGTCTGAGGTGAGCTGGCTCTGTAGTGCTTCTGATCGGGGGTCTTAAGGTTCGAGTCGCGACTGTGGCAGCTAGATAGCTAGGTCGAATTCAGTCTCAGCCTGGAGGTGAATCTAGCAGCCGTTTGCTTTAAACCATTTTCCGTAGTTTCCTAGTTCAACACCAGGAAATTACTCATACAAACGGACTTCGTGTGATCTATCCTTCTTCTCCCTTGCATCCTCAGCCCCTTACATACATGTACAAGCATCACTACACATGTCGGAAGACCAGTTGGGAGCTTAGAGATTGTCCCGGCGGGAGCGGTGCCCGGGTGATGGGAGACACCTGAATGGGAAACCTCGTATGCCGAAATGTGGGTCGGTTTCAGATCTCCAGCGGGAAAAATCACCTACACCTCCGGTGATAAAATCATCCACAACACTTACGATATTAATCACCATAGCCCTTGACGCACCCGGAAACACGAAGTAATCAATCAATAAACTAACCAACCAAACAAGCAATCATCCATATTTGATTAAAAATATGGTAACTGTGCCTTTAATTATTTAACCTTGAATCAATGAATCAGTTTTGTATACCTGTGTATACCTCCCTATCAAATTTGAGGCCGTAGCAAGTGCTATCTTCTTTTTTAACTACATTATTTATTCAATTTATTGTAATTTTTTAAACAAAACAGTAGTTGAGGAGCAACATATGCATTAGTGTTCGAGAGGTCACATTCTGACGCAGTCAAGATATTTTTCGAACATGTCTATCTCCGGAGCATGTTTTGTTACCAATTAAGAGCACGTGTCATAGTGTAACCTCGTTGTATGACATTTTTGACTGAATTTCTTTGTCAAAAAGTGATCATCTTCGACTCCACTACGCACACTAGAAATTTATGCATTTATTCTGAGACACACTGCTCATAATCGGAGATATAAAAACTCAGAAACATTGAGTCTACGCTTAACTTCTTTTAATTATTAAAAAAATGTACAAAGTGATACCAGGAACTTTGCACACTCTTGATTTTGCTTTTGAAAATCAATCATCTCCACCGGATTGGAACCTGCAAACTTGAGTTTAGGATGCCTGTCTTCTAACATCCAATTCCCGAGGATAAATCTATTTACTCGGAAATAAAATAATTTATTATTTATCAAAATCGAGATATTCATGTGTTAAAAGTTGAACTTTTTTTTTGTTATTTTTATTTTCCTCCTGCTCAATTTGTTGAGTTTATGAGTCAAACGACTTTGTTGCCATTTCCACTACCGTATATATTTATTGCACGTATAGCTAGACAGGAAACGGGGTTCCCTGTGACGAAATGTTCTTTCGAAGGTCTGTTGAGCAATCGTGGAAACTGATGAGATGGCATTTCAAGATCCGCCGTACGTTTCCATTCATTCTTTAAGGCTAAATCTTGTTGCTGCCGACACAACTGGTTAGTTGTCACCCATCCTATTCATTGCACAATTGCGTTCGCAGCTTCAGTTTCTTGCCCGCTCTTCTACCTTCAAAAACATTTTCTATGAAGGTGCATCCAAGAAGTTCAGAGATATACTATTTTTAATCGAGGGATATGAGAAGAAAAGGTAAAAATCCGGCATGATGCTCTATGAGAAAAGGTCGAAACTAGTAATTTTCCCGAAAGCTAAAAACCGTAGTATGACTTAATAATTGTGGATATCTTTTAGTAGAAAACACTCTGAAAGAAAATAACTTCAGTAATATCTAATTATTGTACTTTTACATTATTCTGTATAAAAAATCGCCAAAAAGTGGTTGAAAGTTTTCCTCGCCTCCAAATCTAGAACAATTTTATTTCCAACTGCATTGCATTAAACCTGGCAGTTGGAATTTCGTTTATTTACTCACTTTAGATTCATATCCAATTGTACATGAGCTTCTTTAGGGTTCGATTTTTCTCTGAAAATATGTTCCCACTCAAACGAGTAAGTCATTTTTGACCCAAACCACCGATATGTTAATTTTAAATTAACTACCGATATGTTAATTTTTCTTCTTATTGCAAGAATTTACCATGTGGATTGTACAATTCTAAAGAACCTGCAACTAGTATTGTACTTCAGCTTCTGAGTCAATGCCCCCTATCTTGATAAGGTTTTCGTCCAGTTTCCGTGATCCTTGAGCAAATGCTCAGATGGTCCCTTGTTTTGCTTCTGAACATACATGTAACTTTATTATGGCATGTCTTCTAGAATTCAGAGGGAAATATAGTTATTCAAATTCGTTCTCCATGTAGCGGCCGGATGTATTATTCCTTCACGAAGGAAATGATGAGGGATAAGAGCCCAAAACTATAGCTGATTTACCCTTGAAAATAGATTTTATTTCATCGGAGGGAATATTTTGTTATCAATCCTAGCAAAAAGCGCTCATTTCTGTATTAAAAATTCCAGTAGTATATGGCTTAGGGTGGGGATTACAGAATTATGAAAACGTGCACGGAATTCACTTCTTCCAGTTGCTCGTCACATACAGTTTTTGATTGTGTTTGATGAAAATAAATAGAGTAAATGATAAGCCCTCCACGATTCCAAACGGAACAACAGTATTCTTTGCGGATGATACAAATATTCTTGGCAATATAGAAACAGTATATAGTACAATTCCAGATGTTTCAAATTGGTTCCGTAATAACATATTAATAGTAAACTAAGAGAGAAAACTGTCTTAATGCAGTTTTCAATTTTAAATAAACAGTTGTATACTCCATTGAAAGTAAATGATTTACAATTGACTGATGGTAGGGTAACTATTTTTGTGTATTTCAAATGAAAGGTCGATTTGAATGTATTGAACACAAAATTGCATTATGCTAGGTGTTAAGAATTCTTTCAAATTCAGTCAGCCTTCTCATTGTTCATATTTCGTGAATGTTGATTCCCGCATGAGAAGTAGCATACTATTCTGGGGAAACAAATCCTATAGCTCAAAGTCTTTTGAGTACAGAACATAATTATACGGATAAAAAAAATAATCCACTTAATTCCTGTATGCCTCTCTTTATTAAGCTACGAATTCTACAATTCTCATGGCTCTTGATTTAGGAGGCGGTGGTTTTGGTAAAAAATAACTTACTTCTTTGAGCGGGAACATATTTTCAGCGTAAACGGGTGTCTATAACTATAATATTTGACTTTGGAATCATATTAATCAGACGCCAGTATGAACAGCTAACTACAAATCATTCACATACAAAATATATATTATTTTGCAATACATTGCCAGGTGACATTAAACGATGAAAATCGATACACATGGTTATGTGGCAAGTAAAATGTTTTCTGTTGCATTACTGTTTGTAAACAATTAGAGATCATTGAACATCAGAAAGGAAAGTAACATTTATTTTATTAATGATGTTTATTATATTAGTTACCATTTACACTGTATCATTCTAAAAAATAAATATGCCAGAAGCAAGAAAGTACATTACAAGTACATTAGCTTCTGGGTCAATGACCCTTCCCCCCACATCGATCAGGTTTTTCGTCCACTCCTAAGTAAATAAATATCCTTTGAGCGAATGCTGAGATGGCACCTTGTTTTGCTTCTGGACATAAATGCAACTTTACTTTCTCTTCATGTTTTCTAGAATTCAGTGGTGAATATAGTTACTCAAATTATAATTATCCGCGTACTCTCAGTAGTAAGTCTATTACTACAAGATGGGGACGATGAGGGATAATAGCCAAAATCTGTATTCGATTTGTTTTTGCAAATATTATTACGCGAGAGCGAATATTTTCTTATCAATTCTTGCCAAACGCTCGTTTTCACTTGTATTCATAATTCAACTTAAATAGTGGTTAAGGTAGAGATTCCGGAATTTAATAAAACGTGCACAGAATGCACTTCCTCTCATATTATGTAACACGAAGGTTTTATCTGTCTGTCGTTTAATAAATAAATATTCCGGAAGGTGGGGTTGTTTCTTGCAAGAGAGATCCGGTGCTGAGCTACACGTCACAGGGAATCCCTCTCCAGTATCTCCGCCAACTGGGCATCGCGCCAGCCGGGACTTGCTCTAAGCTCCCGACGGCGAGGAGGGGCAAACTTATTGCGAAGGGAAGATCACTCGCTACCAGGTCCGTTTAAGGTACTGCTTCGCCATTCGCCTGGTATTGACAGGAGAAATTATGAAAACTGGCCGCTGGAATTCTTACCTTCACTCATAGAGAAGTAGCTAGCTTCGAAAATCCACCACCATCAGGTCTTGATCTCTGGGACCTCCCGGTCTGGGACCCTACAATAACAACAAGATTTGCCCTGAGAGGCAGGGGAAATGAGGGACCACAAAAAATCCTGGTGAGAGTTCACTTTGTCCCTGACAAACTGTACATGGCAGAGAATCGAACCCGGACCCCAGCTGTGGAAAGCACATGCGCTAGCCATTATGCGACGAACCCGCATCTCCTCCTTCGTTCCAGCAGGTGGCGCGAAATGCCGTGATGTCAAAGGGAAGGAGAAGGGGACACAACTGCACCTGTTTAGTCATCATACTGTCCTCATGACGTGTCCGATTGTTGCAGCTAGTTCACGTGTTAGCGTGGGGACAGGTAACAGACGTGACCCTAAGTCGGCCGAAGCCCGTGCCAACCTGGGCGTGCCATTCCGTTCTGGCAACGCAGACGGCATGCTCCGAAGCGAGTACGTGCCCTCGGCGGCATACGTGAATCAGGTATAACGTCACGTAACTGTGAGTGAAACTACGCAGGCGCGGAGATTTCAACGGCCGCCACGGGAAATTGCTTGGCAGAGGCAAGCATCTCAATTTCCAACGCACTCGGCAGTCGCTCTTAGCATTCCCTTTCGACATCAAAGCGCTCTCGCTAGTAACATAACCTATTATGTGGGTTATGTGTGTTCACTGTATCAATCCGGTTTTCTTGTCTAGTTTCTCTTCCTCCATTTAATCTTCTTTAACCGCAACCGTTAGTTTTTATTTTGAATATGAAATGCGGGGAAGAATGAAAGAAGGGAAAATTTCTCCCACTCCCCCCCAAAAATAATGCTTTTTATAGTACTAAGAAAAGTTTTGAATCATTAAATAAATTTTACTTCAAAGGTAATGTTCATTAATATGTAGTAGACAAGGAGCTTAATTGATCAGACCAAAACTTCCAAAATGTGTACTTCTTAATAATTTTTCAACAATCTTTACAACAATTGTTTTGGCTGTCCTCGATGTGACGATTTTTTCTAACATCGTCGACATCAGGCTATACATTATATAATAAAATGCATCAAGACCCCTCATTTCCCGAATATTTTTTTTTTCCTTCCCAAGACTTTTCCCGGCTTATTTGCGGTCGTTCGATTCCACAGAAAGCTTCGATTTCGGCTGCGTGCCTACCGTTGTTCGTTCTATCATTGCCGCTCTATTTTGCAACTGGCGGGGGAGTTCAGGGCAGGATAGATAGTTGGCGTCGACGCGCCCGTCATGAAATTATGGCAGTGGCGGGACCGAATCAGATCAAGGGGTAGCACGAGGACTGTCTGTTCCGACTAGACGATTTTCTCCAATATTGATATCCCTCGATCGAGGCCCTGCGAGTTTAAACTGACATTTTATAAAAAGCATCAACATTTTCTAACTTTTCTTCAAAACTTCCTCAATTTTTTTCATTAAACTTTTTCCCGAATAGTGTATTTGATGCTTAAAGATGGTGCAGTTCTCATTTTCGTTAAACTTAATGGATTTTCGAAATTTCCAAAAGCTAGAAATAATGCGATAAAGAATTTTTTGTGGCACTATTTGTTCTTTAATGAATTTATGGGAAGGGGTTTTGAGTTGAAGCTGCCCCCCTGAAGTAGTTTCTGGATTCCCCTCGGCTGAGGCGGGAGCGGAGGCGGAGCGGTGGGCTCGTGCTCGCGTTGACCAATACAATCGCGGCGGCGCCTCGCCGGGGCCGTGGCCTGGCGGGGCGGGGCAAAGCGGGTGGAGCGGTCGGAGCGGGGCGCTGCGGGGCAGGGGCGAAGCAGCGCGATGAGCGTGTGGGAGCGAGCGGGGGGCGCGGGGCCAAGGGGAAGAGACCCGCGCTTACGCAAGGCGATGGCGGCGGCGGCAGATGCGGGGACATTGCCGCGCAGACCGCCGAAGCCGTCTCCTCCTCTGCCGCCGCCGTGTCCGCCGTTGCCACCGTTGCCGCCGCCGCCGCCGCCTCCGCCGCCGCCGCCGCCGTTGCCGTTGCGGCGTCGCGTTTTCTTTGTCCCCGTCTCTGCATTCATCGCTGTCTATCCGTACGTCCTCAGTCCCCGGTCATCAGGCACCACCCGACTTCTCAACTCCACTGTTCACTCTCATGTTACAGGCGGTGCCAGATTTATCTTACCTGAACGTCTAAGCTTTTAACAGATACGAGACCTCATCCATCTTTTTCTCAAGTATTTTTAATAAACCAATTTTATATTTCACTGAAAAATGTGTGCAATATAATAATGATATTGTATAACAATTATGACTGGTTTGTTTAAATTAGGAGGCCAACGACATTGTGTGTAGTGATACAGTTAAAAGAATAAACATTGTCATATCAATTAGCCGGGAAGATCAGGAAGCACGGGAAGATTCTCAGCACATTTTCATATATTGAAAAGATCACTCATCTGCTGAAGAATCTACATGTTTTCCTTTTATTTATCGTCTATAATTGATTTGGGAACATCTATTGTTTTAATAGAATAAAATATAAACGGTGAAACTAATTTTTAAGCTCACACAGAGGTAACTAAAGCGGGGTCTCACTAACTCGGATCACACGATCGTGAGTTAGAGTTCCATCTTGAGGCAAGATTGAATATTATTTGTCTACCATAATTCGTCTATAAAGCCTACAACCATACCTCTAGAATTCGCTGCCTCCTTTTCGTGTATTAATTTGAACCCTCCTAATAATAGTGGAAAATCTGTGTCTGGACTTCACTGTCTTGTTGGCCCCTGTGAAACGTGGTCAGTATTATTTGCTCGAAAATGAAAAGATACATATTATCGCAAAAAGCTGTTTTAATATTATTTATGTCTTCAGAAATGCTGCATTTCCTCCCACTCTCCCTGTCGCATGTTTGACTTCATTCCCTTAGCCTCGTCTCATTTATCTCGTTTCCTATCATTTTCTTTGCATTCGTTCAATTTTTTGTATCACATTTGTATCGCGGGTGTAGTTCGTAGCGTCACGGCTAAAGTGTTTACTTTCTGTCCTGTGTACTACGGTTAAACTCTCGGTTACTCGGGTGCAGCGTGAGGCGGACGAATTTCCTCACGAAACTCCAGTTGCTTTACTTATTACACCGTTTTGGCATCGTTTTTCAACCATTGTTTTTCGACTACTCAATGGAAATCCTACTCGGGTTCAGGGGATGAGAATAAGTACTGTACAAACCACATTAATCCATCTCTGATCAAACAGCAATCTCCGCAACACCATCCTAAAGGGTTGAGACTAATTGGTGCTTTAGGACAAAATATGTTCTCAAGCACCGTCCGAGACAAGAGAGCCCTTTAGTATAATCGAGCCAGATGGGTCCATGAGACAGACCACTTATTTGCGTCAAAATATGGAGAGCAGAAAAAATGGAGCATTAATTACAAATTTTGCCAACACTGGCAGAACGGGATCAGGTAAGTTATTCAACTCGTGTCGACCGGAACGAAGGAGTGAAGAGACCCTTCTTTGCTCAATAATGTTTCTTTCCAAGTGGGGTGGTAGGCAAAGAAAATACGGGGATCCCAGAAATGTATAAAATCCACAGTGGATCCGGGACAATTGCCTGTCAAGGGAACTAACAATAGATGACCAAATGAAAATAATCGCAGACTGTTATTTTGTAGGTCAGTGCCCTCCTGCATTCGTTTGTTCGGGGAACTTATATAAAGACATCTTTGCTAAGCTGAGGGATTAGAGAGGGAATTTCTTTTAAGGGGAACAGAACGGGTATATGGTAAAAAAATGTTTTTTTGTTTTTATTTATTTTAAATTCTTCCACGTTTTCTGCGCAATTTGATATTTGATTTATTTCAATATCTTGTCTAGAAGTATTTTATTTTAATTTTGTTTCGAGTTCCGAGGGAAAGATTCCTTGTCCTTTTAAATCAATATGGCGTCTGGGTTAGTTGTCAAAGTTTGACATTCAATTAGATTATTTTTCGAACAATATTACTTTTAAATTTGCCGCCAGTGACAATTGTCTGTTCATTAGTTGGCGAACCTGCACTAGCTAGGCGTCTTAAAAACGTTCTACGGATATCATTTGTTTGTTTTGTTTGTTGTGCGAAGTATATGTCAGTCTACATGTGCGTTTGTTGTGAGGTGTTTTTGCGTTTGTTTTCGCGGTAATCGGCTTTGACAATGCCTCGATTTAGCAATAAAGTGTTTAAAAAACGCAACACTATAGAAGCAATGAGAAGAATCGACACCTCTAGATTAAGGAATAATGAAAACAAACTTTTAAGACTCACTAAACAAGCCAAAGAATATAAAAGGGGCATCAAGAGGAAATTGCTTATAGAAAATGAAGTTGATGCTAATGAACCTAGCTATGGTGCTGGCTTGTTTTGATGTCTCAACTTTAAAGCTGAATTCCCGTAAGTTTACTTTTTCAGTAAAAGGAACATTTTCTCAGGTTTGAGTAATGCTATTGTAATAAAACTTTTAGGATATGTTGATACAAGTATATTTCACATGCTGATGCTGTTATGGATAAGTTATGTACAATATAAAAAGTTTTATTAGCTAGTGAGAACTGAAAAATGCTTCAAAAACTTGTTATTAAAAAATGTATATCTTTAAAAATTTAATTAATTTTATCTTTAAAATAGCATCAAGCTAACAAGGAAGGTTCTATTTATAACCTCTAAAAATTTCATATTGTAGGTGGAAAATTTTTTAAAAAATGTTCCTTAAATATAGCTTAATTTAACATTAGCAGCATAGAGCGTTCCGTTGAATGAATAGAATTAGGTCCAAGGATGCATTTCACACGTTTTCTTTTCTTGTGTGGACAGTTTTTTTCATGGGTTTCTGTGACTCATTCACCCGCAAGATTACAAGGTGGCGGCACCCAGAGATGGCGCATAATCCAGAGGTTATTAATGAAAACAGGAAATATCTCGAGAAATTAATTATAGATTTCTCGTTTTTATGTAACCTTAATCGTCTTGTTCTACACGATTACACGGCGTCAATGCAAGTTAGCGGCCAAGGAATGCATTACAACAGATGCTAATTCCAATCCCGTTGTTATCTGGCTCCTTTTTGGAAGGGGAGCGAGTGTCTGGAACTTAACTGGTTTCTGCGGTATTTGACCTGTAACCGTAAGCGCAGAGCTACTTCAGGGAGCGGTTACTGTGCGATTGACATCGGTGGGAATGACAACCGTGTGGTCGCAGCGAGGCGCGTGGGCGCGAGTCGCGGCGAGGCGCGAATTGCTTGAGCACCGGATGCACCCTGGCGTTGGCCAAGTGGGCTGCTCTTGGCGGCCGAGAAGGCCGCAGGTGGCGGAGGGGCCCACAGTGACCCCGCGGGGACACACTCCTTCGACGACGCGTGGCCCTGGCCGCCAGACGACACGATCGCGTCGTCCCCGCAGCCACAGACATGGCTTTCGTCGGCACTCGCACTCGCTCTTGCGGTTTCCACGCCATCGTCATTGGCTTTGGCACATCGCCTTCACTGCACCGCAACTTCGTACATTACAACCCCCACCCCATCCCTCCATCTCCACCGCCCCCACTAAAGTGAAAAAATTCCAATAACAATCTGTATCCGAATGATGCAGCTATAGGATTTTTTCATGATCGGAAAATGGTGAAGAAAGGAGAATATAAAACAAAAATACAAAAGACAACAAGATTTTTGATCTGAAGTACCACTAAAAAATCTGAAAAAAATAAGATGGAGAAGTGAAGTAAAGGTAACAAAAAAACTTCGTTAAGTTTTTGACACTGATTACAAGTTAAAGAAAAAACGCTATTTTATTTGTGGTCTTCAGAACAATCATTGGGAAAAAAGTATACACGGAAGAAACCTTGCGGTTGTTTTTCTCAAGATACATTTAAAAAAATCCATTTATTCTTAAATGAGCAAATGTGAAAATTAGTGATTTTACGACCCTAAGTGAGAGATTGCGACTTTTTAACGATGAAGAAATCATATTGGATGCCGATGACTGGCAGAGTAAAACTATTCATATCTCATACGGAGGCTGATGTAGGCTGTAGCGCCATCGGAAATGAAAAGAATTTCGGTTTTTCATCAGAAACAAAGATTAATCAGAAATGCAAGCTATAAATACTTTGTTCTAAATAAATCTTTCTTGGCAGCTCATAGCCATCCCGGCCATTCCTTGCGGAAAACTGGTCGACAATACCAGTGCAAGTTAGATTTTCTCGTTTTTTCGCTTCCATTGCCTTTCGTTTCACTATTGCTCCATCAACATATCATTACCACCAACTCATTAAGTGTCTTTGGTACAAGCCTCAGGCTCAGGTGCGGGGAGACATAATAAAACGTTTTATCTCTTGTGTGAAACACGTTTCTAGTAGCGTGTAGTTGCCGCCGCGTAAAAGTGAAAAGTGCGAGAACAATTTTATTAGCACTTAGGAGCGAGTGAAAGATGGAGATGAAATGTTTGCACTGAATATAATAAGCACGATCTTCTTGTAGAAGCGCAACAAGATCTACTTTATAATTTTTGCTTCATCTACGAAATTCTTCCCGTCTGTTGTTCGTAATTTTGCACAGAGATTACTCAATTCCTATCCCTCCTCTCCTATCTCAATTCTCTCCTTTTGAATAGCCTTTGCACGTGATTTTTGGACTTCTTTTCCTTGTTAATGGGTACCACACTGTACCAACCGAGGAGGGTCCGCGTTTTAGCTGAATAACATGATATTGTGGGTTTTTACTGCTTGATATAGCTACAGTGCTCCTTTCGATAGCGGAATTTGCGTAGCTGCTCTTGGTTGGATAAGTTAGCTGTAATACTGACAGCAATTTGTTCTAAAATTTCTTCTTGCAATGTATTTGTGCCAAGAATTGCAGATCCGAAGTACTGAAGAAGGCCTTGTAAGGTGATTTGTTTAAAAAATATAGTTTCGACTATTGAATGGTTTTGAAAGCGGGGATAGGTGAAAACGTCTCAGAAGCTGTTGAAATGTCCATAACCCCCTGTGCTGTGGAATGTCAGTGGCAGTCACGCCCTTTCATGTTTTTTTTATTTTGTTTATTTAAAGTCAATTTTTACAAATCACATATACATCTCATTACAGATTATATTGCATAACAATTTATAACATTATAACTCGTATATTTCCTCATAATTGCATTACCTCAAATTGCTAGTCAAAATTATTAACAACAAATTTTATACTATATTTCCTTACTTAAGTTAACAATTTCTAGCAACCTCAGTACTTTAGCACACCCGTCTGCACAGCTGAACAATTTATGTAAGTTAGTTTCTAGTTTCAGTACGTTTCGTTCCTTAGCTATACCGAGGCACTCTTAGATAGTGTTGTGTAGATATTACTGCACCACATTTAGGGCATATTCTGGGTCTGTTTTTTTAATTTATAACAATATTTCAGATTAAAATGACAATACTTTGTCTAGTGATAATGATTTGCTCTCTTCTTTTAAGGCAGGTTTTCGGCAGGGCTGGTTCCAGTACGAAGTTCCTTACCAGACATAGTTTTCATGATTTTCATTTCCATTGATAGTCCAATATTTGAAGCAGGATGTCTTGAATAGCTTTCTAATGTCTTTTATAGTGCCACGAACTTGAAAATCAAAACTTAGAAATGATGTTTGCATTTTTGCATATTTATCAGCTTATCACATTGCCAGGGATTGACCTATGGGATTGGAACCAAACAAATTCGATTTTATCCCTTTTTCACATTGAATAGATACAAGTTCTTGGATTTTTTGTATGATGAGATTACCAGTATGTCTATTTTCTAAGGGTTGACATTGAGTCAGTAAATATTCCAATGGACAAGTAATTTGTTTGTTTGAGGCTGAATTCGATGGCTTTAAGGACTGCCCATGCTTCGCGTGAACAAATGGAAAAATAATCTGGGAGGCGTTGTGATTTGACTATATTGGTAAACTGAACGGTAAAGCACAACCAGCTTATCCATCACATTTAGAACCATCTGTATGTATTTGGTAATAATTGGCATAATCTTGTTGTAATCTTGTTAATAAATTTTGGAAATTAGCTTTTGGGGCCAGAAGCAAGGTGAAGGCTTTTCGCTAAGATTAAATTTATTACAACATTATGCTCTCGCCAGGGCGGGATGAGAGGCATACATCTAGGTAAGGTGGCTGGTTTTGACAATATTAAGTTCCTTCAGGTACTTAGGTATCCTCTCTCTTAATGGTAGTGGTGATTGAGGGTGGGCTTCATAGACAGATGTTTTTAGGTGAATGAAAATATTTGTATATGCAGGATTTGGAGGGACACTTGAAGTTGAGAAAGCATAATTTAAACAGTGAAGGTCGTAGGATCTAATGGTATTTGCCATGTTTCCACTAATAGGCTATTAGCTGGGCTGATTCTAAAAGCACCAAGGCTTAAGCGACATGAGCTTGTGACTAATGGATTAACATTTTCAGTATTCTATTTGATGCTGAGTTATATATTACTGCACCGTAATCCCAATTGGTCTGGATGAATGCTTGGTATATTTTCACGAGACATTCAGATTGTGCTCCCCATTTGATGGACGACAACATTTCTATTACATTTAATCTCTTTTTACATTCCAACTTGACACCAGCTACCTGTTGGTTCCACGAGTGAGTAGAATCAAAAAGCATTCCAAGCATTTTACAGACATTTGTTCTTTTGTGTTGAAAGGTTCCAAGTCTGAGTTGAATTTCTTCATTCCAATCATTGCATATCCTGGAAAACACTATAAATTCCAATTTTATTTTCGAAATTGTGAATCCCGAGTTAGTTGACCAATTATTGATTTTATTTAATGTTTCTTGGATGATATTCTCAGTTGTCTAACGGTTTTTTCCTCTGCAGAGCAGGGTGATATCGTCGGCAAAAAGGTATATTTTTACAGGATGTTGGACTACAAGATTCACTTAATTGATGGCAATTAAGAAGAGTAATACGCTAAGAACTGTCCCTGTGGGAGTCATTTGTCAACTCTGTGGGTTGGATGTTGTATCTAGTATTCTGACTCTAATATATCTATATTTTAGAGAGTTTATCATGAATGCTAATATGTTTCCTTTCATTTGCATGTTTGACAGAATGTTGATCAGTCTGCCTTTATATACCATTTCGTATGAATTTTCAATACACAGTGAGACAGCAATCACATGTTGCTTCATAACCAGAGCATCACAAATTTAGATATCAATATTGACTAGGTGATCATGTGGATCTAAATTCTCTGAAGGCACTTTGTTGCCGTGATATAGTTTTTGCTTTCTAATATTCATCTCAGCCGGTTGCAGACCATTTTTTCTAGTGATTTGCACATATTACAGGTTAGGGTGATAGGGCGAAAGTTAGTAGGATTGGTGTGATCTTTGTTTGGGGATTGGTACAATTGCTTCTCTCCGTTGATTGGGTGGTTGATTGGTTGAGTAGTTCAAATAAAATTATACAATTAAGAAAAAAGTACTCTAATTTTCGAAAAATTGTATACTACCTTATTTCAAAATCTATCCTTAAGGAACAGATTTCATTAAGGGAAAAATATCCATCTTTAATATTTTAGTTGAAGGAAGACGCCGAACAATTTTTGAACTTTTGTAGTTTTCGAAAAATCTGGCTTTTCAACGAACACGAGACCTGCACCATTCTTTTAAACGTCCTTCACTGTATCCAACAAAGAAATTTAATAAAAAAACGATAGTCATTTTTTGAAAAATTGGAAAATGTCCCAAGGGCTAAAAGTAAAGTACCCGCCAAAATTAAAATATCGTTTTGAAATTCAAGTGCGGCGGCTTCGGCGGGATCGATAGGGGAATATCGATTTTGGAGAAAATCGGGTGAACTATTTAGCCCCTAGCGTTGTTCACAGACGGGTGGACTGACGTTTTGCCGTCAGTCGATCTCTCGGTATCAAGAACCCACAAAACATGGATACTGCCTACACCACGTGTTAGATGATTTTTTTCTAAATTTAGCAACTGAATTTATCGACTTTTTGCTATAAGAGCAGTGTAATAAGAGTTTTTCTGCCGCAAATTCGCTGCGCAGCGTTTCATAACTTTCTCTCTACTCCGTAGTGAGAAAGTAAAAGTATGAGTAGTTGAGTAATAACCAGTCATACAAGGAGGAGGAAAAGATTCGGTATGCAGCGCATTCCCACTACTGTGTGTGTGTGTTTGTGGTTGTGATTCTGTTTGTGGTTGTGATTCTGTTTGTGGTTGTGATTCTGTTTGTGGTTGTGATTCTGTTTGTGGTTGTGAGTGATATTCAGATATCTTGCCATCGTTCATCTACGACGCATGTGGGAGACTTTTATCAGAGGGGATGGGCTGTTTAAGAATAGGCATGGCATGGCCTATGCATGGCCTATGAATAAGTGCGATTGGATTAGAAAGGAGCGCGTCCGTGCTGTTCGCATTGTGTCGCATCCCCTGGGAATTAGACAAAACCATGGATACGGCCTAACAGAAGAGTTTAGAATTCTTATTTGTACAGCGATCGTCTTTGGCACAGTCACTAGCTGGTGTCAAAAATCCACCACTATCGAGAATCAAAGCTAGACTGTCCCGGTTCAGGAAACTTAGACCTGTGCAACGTACCATACACTTGCACCCAGTTCTTTATTTAATTATGCAAATTGTAGATAATTAATTAATATTAATAATATATTATAATCTATAGAATAATAAGATTGATAATATCAATAATAATTGTAATTATTATTATTATTATTGTAGTTATTGTAATTATAATACATTCAAAATATACAATTCAATTTTGGAAGCCTAGAAATACCCAGAAAAAATCCAAGTAAAGTTTTGAATGTTATCTTGAATGTTCTCTTCTGAAGATAATTGTAGCAAAGGCATTGGTTTTTAACTGCAAAATGTTTAAAAAACTTCGAAGAATGTGTGCAATATGAGAGAAGCTGATGTGTGTTCGAAGGAAAAGGAGTGATGTGGCATGTGGCACACATACACAGTAACATGAACTACACTTCTATACATGCCGAAAGTCGGGGATTTAGAACTTGTCCCGGCTCGGGCGGTGCCCAGCTGGTGGGAGATACACGGTTAGGGAAAACCCCGCTAGTCTACGGTCGGTCGACGCCGGATCTCGCCATACAGTGGGTCAAAATTACCGCCACCTCCCGATGAAAATCATGTACTACACATACGGGAATAATGACCTCTGTAGTTGACGTCAGAATCAGTAATCAATCAATCAAATCATCAATAATGCTCAATGCACTTCGCACTCTCTAGATGAGTAAATAGATACTACCACAATTCATACCAATCTAACCCGCAGTTTCTCAATTTAGCGATGGAGGAACTCGCCGGTCACATCGTTCGCACGAAGCTTGAAGCTGCACTTCACGGGGGGGGGTGTAACAAACAAAATGATGCAACGCACTACACATGAAGGCACGGCAGTAGTCGCGTCGCCTGTATGTGCTGTCGCGTAGTGAATCATCCCATCGGGGACTTTCACTCGCAACAAGGCAATAACGCGCTGCGTTATGAAAAGCGCGATTCAGGTCCTGCACACATACATTTGCATCGTGGATTACTCTTGTTTACATGAGCTTCACTTTCCAAGTGAACACTTGCCACTCAGGTTAATTGTAGGAATGTGATAATGTAATAGCGATATTTATCTCTTGCGGTGAAGACTCATTAATTTATAGCCCAGAATGGAGAGCGCAAGTGAAATGGAGAAAACAAAAGAGACTTAATGTAAAGAACGAATCTGTATGTTTTTTGGCTACATTTTGACGTTTAAATACTCTGAGGTTTGGCCCACTTCCCTGTGGTTTCTTTCGTAGTTAACATCGCGTATTTATGCAAGTCTTCTTTCGAACGTGTAGTTCAAGAATCATCAACATCCTGATCTCTCCAGTTCAGTTGTTACTAAACAAGAACATCCTGATCTCTTCAGTTCAGTTGTTACTAAACAAGAACATCCTGATCTCATCAGTTCAGTTACTGCTAAAGTGCAAATATAAGTACAATCACTGTGCAGTATAATCATTATTTTGCCTGAGTTATGGTGCTTGGAGGTGCTATATCGATCCTCCTGGCTGATCTAACTACACATTTAGAGGATTTAGAGTGTTATATGAAATTATTTTCCCAAAAGGGAACTCGTGGATTGCTTTTTTAACCGTATCATGCTTATTTAATACCAGACACGGATACTGAAAATTCTATACGCATGCACATTTTTGACAATATTTAAAAAAAAATACTGCTTAATTTCTAAACAAGGTAACGATCAAGTTATAGATACTGTCTGAACTAGCTCAGAGCCAGCAATTGATTCTCCAGCGACTGTGACAGGGAGCTCCTAGGGTTCGAGTCCCGACGGAGTGGCGGTGGATTTTTAACACTAGCTATCTAGCGTGGAGATAAGCAGTTTCTCAAATGACGGATTCATTTCTACATTGTTTATATGAATTCTTGTATTTACACATGCTGTTACTCTTCTTAATTTTACCTAAAACACTGTTTGTTGATTGTATTGTTGATATTCTTGACACTACACTACCACATATGTCGGGGTACTGTAGAAGGAAATTTATTTTCCGCAAGTCAGTAAAGATGAATATATATTTGCATATTTCTACCTGCTACCTACATTAATTAAGGGTCATGTAGGTTACTAGTACATGAATTGGTAACAATTTGTCAAATACCCTTCCAAAAAGTAGTATATTTATATTATTGATTAATTTTCATGTCTCACGGCATTAACTGATGCCACTGCAGTGCCTCTGATCGGGAGGTCCTGGGGTTCGATTACCGGCAGTAGCAGGATTCCCAATTTTAGTTACTTAGCTAGGTCGAATTCAGTCGCTGTCTGGAGGATAATTCTAGCGTCCAGCTGCTCTGATCGGTAGTTTTCCATGGTATCTCCGATCAATAACAGGCGAATGCCAGAGCAGTACCTTAACAAACTCGCCACGGACGCGCGTGATCTTTTTACCTCCCCTTCGTTCTCCCATCACCATCTTAGTTACATGCACTACACTACCACATATGCCGGGAGACCGGTCGGGAGCTTCGAGTTTGCCTCGGCTGGGGCTGTGCTCTGCTGGTGGGAGATATGTTTGGGGAAAGTCCTTACCATGCGACGTAGGTCAGCGCCGAATCTCGCCACCCAGCGTGGGAAGATCACAGTTACTTCCGTGTGAAAAAAAGTGCACTAATTTATAAATGCACTAACAGGACTAATGACCTTAGGAGTTGACGCGCCAGGAATCATTAATCGAACAAAGGAAGTTCTGAAACTAATCATACAGCAAGATCTTAATATTTACGAGCAAATTTTTCGGAGTTGGACGTCATTTTCACAAATTAGAATGAAGGCAAATGTTGAGAACTAGTGTGAAAAAGTAAATATATCGCTTAACTTGAATACATGTCGACGTGAATGGTCGAGGTGGCTGAGAACGTTCGACTCAGTGCTTCGGTTCGAAGGGTCGCGGGTACGAGTCCTGCCTTGGTCATGGTTATTTGTCCATTGTTCTACGTACGTGTTGTCGCGGGAGGGCATTGCGTTCTGCTGACCCCAAATCAGAGGGGCACCCAAGTGTGTTGGTGTCTAGTGTATGGTTGAATACACGTCCCATTGGGACGTAAAGTGTAACCGGCTAGCGGCTGGATAAAATTGCTACATGCGTGTAGCAATAAATATCAAATAGAATGATGTGTGTAATAAATTAATGATGTAATTGATCCGAAATATATTTCCAGATTTTTAAATTCCCCAATAAATTATGAGTAATATTTCCCGTGAAAGATTATTTGCATGTGGTATGGAGGATGGGTAAAATCAGGAATGAAAATATAATCTGCAACCCCCTTGAGAAATTTCAGACCTTTTTCTCTCTGAAGAACTTCAATTTCTAAATGGGTCTTGAGATATTTAAGTTTGATTTATGATTAAGAAGCATTTTTTACACAATATGAAATGCCCAAATTAATGTAACACGTACAAATTTTCAAGATGTATTCAACAGCTAAATTTATTTATTATATATTTTATATTATAAATTTATTTAAAATGTCAACCATGTCTTCTCTTCCTGGAGATTCAAGATATCCTACGCTCGTGAAGACAAATGGCTTCCCAAGCAAGCGTAGTTTTGCCTTAAAATGTTTGTAAAATATATGAAAACATTACCTTACAGCTGTTAAAGATACTAATGAATCAAACGTAAAAGGAGTTATTTTACGTAGTTAAGCAACGAAGTTGCACTATGCGTCTTATATAACATCATAGTGTTTGAAAATGAAAACAAGAGTTTACGTAGTTAAATGTTCACGACCTTACATCGGTGTTAATAGGAGCTATACGTCACGTCTAACTGTGACTGTGGTTCAAAAGAAAAGTTGATCTGTTTTGCTGTTTGACGGTTCATATATATATTCACGAAAAAATCAGATAAATATTCAAATGGATATTAAAATTATCTAAGATATTGAAATGAAGTATTGCGTAACATTGTTTGGCTGCTCAAGGCATCGCATTCTTTGACTCTGTAGTTCATTATGCAGGTGTGTTTCCATGGGTTTGTTTTGACGCGGGGATCCTCGGCGAGGCACGGAACAGGTCTCGCCGGTCTGTGAAGCACACGCGCTCGCGTTTTCGCTTCCCCCTCCGCGCCGCTCTTCCCCTCTCCGGCGGTGGCGCATGTGAAGGACGATGTCCCCTCTCACCGCAGACGGCGACCGCCGCTTGCCTGCAGACAACGCAGCGTCTCGCTCAGCGGCAGCAGGTTAGCAGGTCCTGTTGGAAACCTATTGAACTCGCCGTTCCTCCCCCTGTGAAGTAAGTGTTTTTCTGTCGAAGAATTGCCGTTTTTTTCGCACGGCATTGCAATATTTTTTATACTGTCTAAGCAGTAGGCGAGAAAGTAAAAAAAAAATCTCAGACTTCTGTATTTAGTCTGAATAACGTTGGTATTTCTCAACATATGGTGATGTTCAGGAAATGCTACACGTGTGTGTGAGGTCGGTAACTGTCTTTCTGATTCATTTCTGCGGAATGGATCACAAAGACAACCTCAGAAATAACCGACCTCGCTAGTTTAGATCGTATTGGCCCAATCTCATTTCAATAGTCAACAATATCATTTCAATTCTGACCACTCTCCTGTTATGACTGTCTGTTATTACTCGCCGTGTAAGGTTTAGAAGATTAAAAAGACCAAAACTACATTTTCCATCCTTTAGATACGCCTGGATCTGGGCAAAAACTAATCTTGAGAAAGCTGAATACTTTACTCGGCATTTAACCAAAATGTTTCAACCTTTTCCAATAAGTGATCAGTGTGAGCAAAAATTCATTGACGAGGATATGAAATATTTAGAAGCCCCTCTTCAGATGTCACCTCCGATTGCCCCATTTACTTCCAAGGATATAAAGAATATCTTCAGAACCTTTCCTTATACCAAAGCACGTGGATATGATTTAATTACTGGCAGAATAATACAAAACTTACCACGAAAAGTATTGTCTCTCATTATTTCAACGTACAACGCAATATTGCGCCTAGGGTATTTCCCACAATCCTGGAAATACGCTAAGATTATTCTAATCCTCAAGCTCGATAAACCTCCCCAAGAACCCACATACTATAGACCAATTAGTTTGCTGCCTTTCCTCTCTAAAACTTTTGAAAACTGCTCCTGATGAAACTGCAACCCAAAGTGGAAGACAGGATACCTGACCATCAGTTTTAATTAGGAAGAAAGCAAATCAATTCTTGCGTCTGCCACCGATCCAGGAGAGAATTCTAGATTGCTTCAGGAATATCGCAACAAACTAGAAAGATGGCTAAATACTAAGCGAGTAAGAGCAAATGTAAGCAAATCAAGTCACATTACTTTGACCATGAACAGAAAAAGTTCTCCCCCAGTGCAATTGAATAGAACTAACCTTCCACAAACAGATTCAGTGAGATATTTAGGTGTTTTCCTTAATACGAGACTTACGCGAAAAAACATAATGTATAAACGAAAAGAACTCCAGTTAAAAAACAAAAAACTGTATTGGTTGTTAGGTAGAAACTGTGTTAGCCTTAGACAATAAATTACTCATTTATAAATCATTCTTAAAGCCTGTTTAGACTTCCAGTACCTGGGGGCACCAGTAACAAACCCAATATTCTAATTATTCAAAGATTTTAATTCAAAAGATTAAGAATCGTTGCCAATGCCCCTGGTATGCTCGAAATTATGTAATTCACGCTGATTTTAAAATGCCAACAGTTAACGAATAAATAAAAAATATAGTTGTAAATATATTAAAAAATTAGAATGCCATACAAATACTTTAGCCATAAATTAAGCGAATTATTTGGAAATAAGACGCCTTAAATTAATGTCTTTAGATTTGCCCCACAGAGTACATACAGACTGAGCCACAGAGCCCCACATACACTCATTAGCTGTTTATCGGCCTAATGACGTCAACAACTATTGCTAAAACCAAGTAATGTTGATATTGTAAGTTAAAGTAATATCTTAACTTCAATAGTGTTTTCTAGAACTAGTTGTTACATACGAGAAGAAACTTAAATGGAAAAAAATCGTGCCAGTTTTGAAAATTACCTTTTTTTTAATTGCATAAATTTCACACACTATTGAAGCGAAACGAGTTGGTTTCTTCAATTTTTTTTCCTTTTGCAAAGAGCTGATTTTTTATAACAGTAAAACTGTTATAAATTTTAAAAAAACTTATAGCAAAAATCGATATATCCAATTATGTAGTTTTGAAATGTTACTATTTGCAATTTTCGAAAAATCTATCGGAAGAATCGATCATGTCAATTGCCGAAAATGAGACTAGCACTATATTTTTACTGCTCCTTATAACACGAGGAGAAAATATATCAGGAAAATTAAAAACTAAAGAAAAGATATGGAGAGGCTTTTGCGCTTTTTTTAATTGCATACATTTCAGACACTAAGCGAAATCCGCTCGATTTTCAAAAAATTGTACACGACCTTTTTGAGACCTGATTATTAAAGCAAAAATCGAGAGAGACAGACTGACGGAGAAAGAGATTGAGAAAGAGAGAGACTGAGAAAGAGAGAGAGACTGAGAAAGAGAGAGACTGAGAGAGAGAGACTGAGAAAGAGAGAGAGAGACTGAGAAGAGAGAGAGACTGAGAAAGAGAGAGACTGAGAAAGAGAGAGAGAGAGACTGAGAAGAGAGAGAGACTGAGAAAGAGAGAGAGAGCTGAGAAAGAGAGAGAGACTGAGAAGAGAGAGAGAGACTGAGAAAGAGAGAGAGAGAGACTGAGAAAGAGAGAGAGAGACTGAGAAAGAGAGAGAGAGAGACTGAGAAAGAGAGAGAGAGAGACTGAGAGAGAGAGACTGAGAAAGAGGGGGAGAGAGATTCAAGCTATTTTAACTATATATTAACGTTATATATGTCGTTTTAAGACTTAGTGTGTCCTAGTGACAATAGTTTTATTGTTAATAATGCATTCTTAGCGTAGTTCATGTTCGGCATGCCGGAAAAAGACACCGTTTTCAAGGACGGTACGGTACTGAACACTTGGTTAATATAAAGTGCTCGTTATTTGAAAACTAGTTCGATCCCCTGCGACCTATCTCTTCTTTTACTTGCAAAAAGCGGAGAATGTGTTTCTTAATGTAAACTTGTTCCTCGCGCGTCTTCGCAATGGCCATTAACTGTATCGCTTGTGTGAACCCCGCCGCCATTGTTTCTTCAACTTGGCGCCAGCGAGTGGAGTTTGCGCTTTTGCCAGTGCACCGTGTGCTCGGCGAAAGTAACTGACGGCGTTGCCGCCTGAGTCACAACCCTCGCCCGGGCTATTTCATAGTCACCTGGACTTGGTGCGTGTGACTGCCGCTTAGAGCGCTTGCGGGAGCGCTTTCCCGTCGACACGTAATAACTACCCTACTTGCAGTAGCAGTGAGTACAGCGCTTCCGGCGGGTGTGTTGTGCCCAGGCTGTAGCTGAGACGTTGCTGTCGGTCACTAGGCACGCGCAGTTACTACTTGAATCGTTTGCGTTACCTATGTCCCGCCGAAACAATATACTGTCCGAGGTATTAGCGATGCATGGATGACGCTCATGTAATATGGTGTGAAATGTTCTCAAGGAAGTCGAGACCTGGCCAACATATCAGTCATGATTGTTTATTTGGACGACACATGACTGTCGTATCGCTGTCGCATCACCCTTGCCCCCTTAGTGACATGTGACCTCTGTGACCTTTTTGTGTATATCTTGCCTCCAGGGCTTCTTTTTGCCACCCTGCGGAATATGCCCCAGTGATCTTTGCCCCCAACAGCGACCTTTTACATACATCTCGCCCCCAGTGTCACTCTTTGCCACCCAGTGACGTTTGTTACTTCCAGACGTCTGCGCTGTAGGTTCTGTTCATGTGTTCGTTGCCTACGAACGGGTACCATAAATAGACTCGAGGAAACGTAGTGTACTGTTCAGGTATCTGGTACCCCTATAGCTGTTGCGGTATCTCTAGAGTTTGGAAGCTGTACATGAGGCATCGACATCTAGAGACCAAACAGATTATGTTACGGAGGGAGAATATGTGCAAGTTGTAGCAAGTAATAAGGGAGATGAGGAGAAACAAGAGGCCTTTCGTTTTGCCTTTTGTAACCTGGAAAAGAAGATCATTGGGCTTCTTGAGTTTGTTAAACCTCGTCACTATATGCACGGCGAGATCGAGAAGTTGGCCCATGCTCTTCGCACGTGTGTTGATAACATTGTTGCGGTTCACGAAACAGGACTGACCGACCCACATCTCCAGCGTACTAACAAGGAGTTGAATCAGTCCGTCCGTGGTGTTCTCCGAGAAGAAAACCCAAAAAATCCAAGGAGAAAGGAAAGAAGTCGGGAGTGGTCGGGATACCAAGGGTAGAAGAGTCGCTCACCTTTAAGCCCGTCTGAGTTTGGTGTTCCACCCGAGAGCGAATGTAAGACAATTGAGGCAAGGAGGAAGAAATCATCGCACTCCATTCCCAAGTGTCGGGATGACCTGTTAGTGAGAGCCATAGAGATGACGCGGAAATTTTCCGACACATTAAGGAATTCCCGGAGCTTGAAGAACTGGGCCTCAATGTAGTTAAAATAGGCAGTAGGAGACCTACTTTTGGAGATGAGCCGCGGGCTCCTCGAAGGCAGTGGTTTCAGATCAGTAACCGATCATCTAAAAGGAAAAGCGGAAAAGTAGTGTCAAGTGGAAAAAGTAGTGTCACTCCTGGAAAATAAAGTTATGGACGAAATCACGACGGATAAAGGAAGTCCTGAGGCCTTTGAGAGACAGCTGGAGGAAGCCAAGGACAGGAAAGTAATAGTAATGTCAATGCACACCGCCTAAGGTGACACCCAAACGGCCGGATTGCACTACCAGCAGATCTAGCCAGGAAAGCTGTTTGAATGAACATCATTCTGATTGAGTAGGTTAGGTATCGCATTCGGGAGAAGATAGCTGTTACCAGGTGTTGAAAGTGCGGGGCTTTTATTAGCCGACATGCCCCTTATAGACCTCATGGCACACGATAGGGCCAAGTTCTACGGAACTATGCGAGAGGAAGCTACAATTATGAGCGCTATGATCAAGGAAAAGAGGGAGGTAACAATGGTCCTGTGGCAACGGAGATGGTTTCTATCATCCACCGATAGATGGACTTATCCCTAACGTTACGAAGTGGACCCAAAGGAAACGTGGAGATGTGGATCATTACTTGACCCAGTTGTTGACGGAGCATATGTGCTACCGTGCATACAAACTCCTTTTCCGTTTGGACGATGACTCCTCATGCCCAACCTGTGACCCTGTGGTTGAAGATGTTGAGCACTTGTTCTTTCACTATTCACCCTTCGTTGAGGAGAGGGAAGAACTCCACCAACTCCTCATGCAGGTAGTGACTCCTGATACAACTGTTACTATGATTCCCGCAGTATCTTTAGAAGATTTTTAGCAACAGGAGATACCCTTTTTTGTTACGAGGGCCCAGCAATAAGTTTTTCTACTGAAAATTTGTCATTTTCTTGCGCACGATTACATAACTCGCTCTACTTAGAAGAGCTTCGTTAGGCGAGAAAGTAAAAAAAACACATGTTCGCAAGTTTTAACGCAGAAAGCGTGCAGACTGAACTGCACGCTTTCTGCAAGTCCAAACTGTATAGAAAATTACACCATGTAAAAAGTGTTTATTACTGTATTATCTATTCTACTAACATTTCGACTATTCCTTGAAAGAATTTGACAAAACGTATCGTGAGAGGTTCGGTATAAAATACGTATCTTCATAGTGTGAAAATTCAAACGTCCTAATGAAAATGACTCTTCAGCCATTGAACTCAATCGATCTGCGACAACTCCTAGGTAACGAGTTTGAGGTGACCGATTTTCGACACTAAATAGCAAAGTCCAATACAGCCACTCCCTCTGAGAATTCTAGCGGCCGGCCGTTCTTATCGGTAGTTACTTGTAGATTCTCGTTCAATATCTGGCAAATACCGGAAGAGCACATTAGCTAACAAGTCAGGAAAGCGCGCGTTCTTCCTTTCCTCATCCTCGTTCGAACCTCTCGTCTTAGACATTTCCGCGTACACTTCATTAGTGTCGTGAGATCTGTCCCGAATCTTACCTTACAGCTTTCTCGGTTGGGGCGGTGCTCCGCTGGACGTCTCAAAAGGGCCAGCCGACGTGTAATTTTCCGCAGGCTCTCCTTTTTGGCAGGGGAGGTTCAACGCCACCTCTCGAGATACAGCATCCACTAAACGTTTGGGACTAATGGCCGAAGCAGTTGACGCGCTCAGGAACATGCAATAATTAATTAATACGTCTATTCCTCTCTGTCCTTACAAAAAATTAAAGAATAAACTAGTGGTGCTTCGAAAGTACATACTCCTGAATGTTACGCAATGTTGTACTACCACATAAACCAACGAAAGCGATTTCAACCAGCAAATTCTTTGCCGCTCTGAGACCCGATTTCTTGTTGGTACTCATACCACTACACCACACAACAGCCGTATTAATCCAACTTGGGCAGAGGCATAAAAAGGTAAATGCCTGATTCATGTAAAAAACCTTCAAGAATCAAACTATTCATTAATAACTCCCAAATTCTTCAGTCCGTTCTGTATCGATTTTAGAGAAAATGGGCAAAACGGTTTATGAGCTACAGTTGCCACCAAACGGACTGACAGGGACAGGGACAGGGACAGGGACAGGGACAGGACAGACATTGATTGATCGAATGATAGTGATTATGGGCGCGCCAACGGCTAAGATCGTGTCCCGTAAGTGTAGTAAATGTTTTTTCGGGAGATAGCGGTGGTCATCCCGCCCTGGATGGCTGAAACCGACACCGACCTACTGTCGGCTAGCGGGATTTTCTCCAACCAGGTGCCTCCTAAACGGGTGTCCCCCAAGCCGGGACAAAGCTCCCGGCATGACCCCGACCGGTCTCCCGGCATGTGTGGTAGTGTGGTGCATGTAAGTATAAGTATGGGTTAGGATAGGGTAAGGAATAGGAAGAAAAGATCGCACTTTGTCCGTTTGGTCGGGGACTGCCCGGCCATTCGCCTGATGTTGATCAGAGAAAACACAGAAAGCTATGATCAAAGCAGCCAGCCAGCCAGCCATCCAGCCAGCCAGCCAGCCAGCCAGCCAGCCAGCCAGCCAGCCAGCCAGCCAGCCAGCCA